>VXBJ01006619.1:590040-657883 GCA_013400055.1 Nycticryphes semicollaris | reverse complement strand
TTTGTGTTTTGGTTTTGTTGTGTTTTTTTTTTTTTTAATGTGGTTGGACTCCATGATCTCAAAGGTCCCTTCCAACCACTAAGATTCTGTGATTCTGTGGTTGAATTAAATTGTAATAGATTACTTCTAAAAAATTCTAGATTCTCTCTTAGATTCCCAAGTAACTAAATATATCTTTTTGAAGACAAATTATAACATCTTAGCACGAAGAGTTCTGGATGTAACTAACCAGGTAAATACAGCAACTATAGCAATGGCCATTCAATCAACCCATTTTCAATGACAACCAGAGGCCTGCTCAGGAAGAAGCACTGCTCTCAGACTGCCAGATTGAGCAAGTAATAAAAACTAGCTTTATGGCAGAAATTGTGGTGGTATGTTGCATCTATTCTAAAAAAGAAAACAACAAAACAGCAAAGCACTACGAAAAGGCTGCCTTGTAGGTACGGAGGACGCATCACATACCTGCCATCATGGTGAAATCTGAGCACAACTTGCTGGTGTTTCAGACGGCAAGTTGAGTCAGGCACTTGATCAGTCCTAATGCAAGGTCTAAGAAATAGAAGCAAACAGAAAAAATCATCCACTTTTGCAATGTTTGAAAACAAAGATGCCTTTCACATCATGCTATCAATCACCTTGCTCTTGTGTGCTATTAATCATTTAGTTTGTTCCATGACAGAAAGGGCAAAAACCATGTAGATCTCATTTAGGCTTATCCAGTTCAACAGTGAGATATGCAGAGAAGAATTAAGTCTGCACATGATTGAAACATACTGTCATAAGAATTTTGCCAAACACTATAATCCTGGCACTGTATGTTGCCACATATTTTTGTATACTATTTGATAAAGAATTTCTAGCCAATATATCCATCTGTCATGTAAGTCAAAATAATCACGTACAAATAAAACAAGAAAAATATGCTTGCAAAGCTATAATAAATTTAGTTTTCTGTAACCACGAACATTTGAAATTTTATGACTGCCTAATCCTATGCATTATCAATTAAGAGTAAATATTTATTGAGTAGTTGGTTGTATAAAATCATATCTTAAGTCTACTTGAAGATGAGTAAATTTATACAATTTTAAGGTATGTTAAAATAAAGATACATTGTCATTAGTTATTTAAAAAAAGCTCTAAAACTGAAAACTCAAAACTTGAAACAGTCTGGTATGCATTATAATTCAATCTTGATCTAGGAGATCAAAAGGCTATTGCCACAAAATTTATCTGTGGCAATAAATCTTCAGAACTGAAGTTTGAGTTGTTCACAGTCAATGGAGTAGAACAAAAGACAACATTTAGGGACTGGGCAATCTGCTCATGACAGTGACAGAACCAATTTGCTATAGACAGCTTCCTTCCTCTGCTACTGAACATACTGGCAACTGTTTATTTTTAACTTGGACCTCATACTTCTGGAAATTTACACAATACCAATATTTAAAAATAATGGAAGGCTACTCAAATTCAGTTTATAGGATGAACATGTGAGATATCTATGTTCACTCAAAGTTTTGATATTTTACTGAATTCAAGCTCTAAACCAAAATGTTTTGCTTACAGAAGACATGCTTCAGATATTTCAAAAAGAACTTAGTTGTAAACTGTGAAAAGTTCCGTAAACCAAGGAAAGATGCTACTTTTTCTTCCAAGAAATGAACTTGTACTCAGTTTGGAGGTGAAAAACCTATATCGACAGAACATTTTTATAGGTGGTAAAGCTATGTATCTTGTAAAATTAAATATCTAAATCCAATTCTCAAATATTGATCTTATATAATAAGAGCTTAACTTTTGAGTTTATACTAAAATGATACTACATCTGAATGAAACCCTTGGTAAACATTTATACTATTATAAGTCATAAAAAATATATGCCCTATATTAACTTTGTACAAACTGCTGAAATATTTACAGGATAATGAGTTCTTTTCAGTATAAACCACTACAATGCAGCAGACTAACTGATCTCTTTTGGATGCTACACCATACAGAACATGAGTTGTGGAATACATTTTTGCTATCCTAAAAATCTCTAAGAATTTTTCATTGTCACTTGCAGTCATCCTCCAGCACAAAGTTAATTACGAAGTGCTAGCTTACATTTCACTTCTTTTTAATTAAAGAAAATAAATGTTATCTCCTAGGCAGGTCAACACAAAAGAAACTAAAACCCTGAAGTTATTAGCTGTTATAGTTTAACCTGCTGACCAAAATTACTTTGTAATAGCAAAAAATCCCTTCTGATATCCACTTGATACTCCTTGACAAACTAAGACATCTATATATCATGAATAAACCATGGGAATGCTAATGGAACTAGGATCTGCATGTCTCCAGGGTATCTGCAGAAATCCATTCCAAGTTGCTAGTGCCACACAAACTGTATAAAATTGAATGAAAAAAAAATTTCATGGAGCTGGCAGCAGAATCCTTGCTGTCATCAGATACCTCTCAAACTAATCACTGCAATTGGCATCTTCATGAAGAATCTCAGAAAAGAAAGTGGATCTGAACTACGTATGTGTGGTATTTCCTACAGGTTATTGTGTCAAGGAAGGAAAACTTAAATTAAAAAATATATATATAAGTAACTAAATAAATAATGTATTTTTGAATGCATTAGGGTCTTTTTTATCTGAACTGTGAGTGATATAGAGACTTAATCTCCCAAAAGAAAATATTCTCATTTCTCTTATTCAGGATTTTATTTAAAAATAACGTGCAAAGAAATTGTTGGGAAAAAAGTTATATGCTCTATTAGTAATCTTGCTCCCTGCAGAAGACTGGTGAAAGATGTTCAATACTAGCTGAAACCCTTCTGACAGAATATTCAAAAACATCCTGATAGTCAGTAAGAAAAGTGCCTATAGCCTTCAACCCATTTGGAAATAAAAGTCTGGACATTTATCAAGAAAGAAACTATACAAAGGGGTCTATAGAAAGGGAAGGAAGTCCTCTTCATGCATTTTGACTTCCACCTTCTACAATTAGACACACCACACTGAGAAAAATCATTACTGGTTCAACTTGCTGCTATGGAAACTGTACTGGGTAGCTATTACCCTTTGGCAATGGAGATGCTCCGATTACAACAGTTGAAGGAAAAGTTAAATTCTATTTGATCTACCTGATCTAATGAAAAATCTTTCTTTGGCTCTTAAAACAATCCATCACTGTACTTCCATAAAAGAGTTGGAAGAGGCCTCTGTAAAACATGCCACCATTTCTTCACATTGTATTTTTGGTGTGAAAAGGACAGAATAAAGCAAGTAACTTCAATTAAAAAATTAAATAGGGAAAAGTGAAAAAGCAATAGAGAAAAAGGGAAGAGATGTTATAAAAAATATAGTAGTGAAAGATAATGCCTGAGCTTAATAAAAGGCAATTTACACGGCCTGTTTAATTACTGATTTTGAGGCATTGGTAATATTTTATTATTTTAAATCAATCTATATATAAAAATACTTATACAACAACACAAACTGGATACATAGTTAAAATATAAAAGCATAAATCCTGGTTGGTCCTACATTTACTTTACCGTATCTAACCATTAATGATCCCACCTTAAAGAAACGTTTCCTGAACTACAACCATACTTCCCTAAAAGCAATGATTAAATACTCAGTGTTGGTATTGTTTTAGGAATACTCTCTGCCCATTCTCCAGTAGGACTAGTTACCTGTGTAGCTGTTTACCTTTCCTCAGAGCACTGAAGAGTAGTGCGTGTGACACACAGCAGAATACTGTTCTTGCTACATTCTAACTTTAAAAAAAGACACCAGTAACCTCTACCAGAGTAAAACTGGCAGCCTTCAACAAGATCCATGTTCATGGAGTTAAAAAAAAAAACAACCAAAAGCCCAACAAACCCCAAAACAATACATCCTGGCTTAGTAATTTTCTTTCATAAGATGAAAGAATTCAACATGAATTAAAACTGGTTTTATTTGTAATGGTCACAGAAAGTTTTACTCTAAAATGGAAGACTCCTAGTTGTGCATATGTACAAGTAAGGTCTCTTTGCTTCTAGCATAGTGGATAAAGTGTTCAGACACCAGTTCCCTGCAGAGAAATATGACCTCTGTAATTGCTGTCAAGGTCAATAAGAACAGGGTAAGTGCTTAAGTGCTGGACATATAATTTACATCAGCCTAGAGCAATTTTAACATGAATTTTCTACTTTCTACTACCTGTTTAATGTTTATTCAAATACTAAATTTTGAAAAAATACAGTTATTTTCAAAAAATAAAGTTATCACGTCAGTCTCTTTGACAACACTTTCTGTTTTCAAATACCTTTTTTGCAACCATCTGTAGCAAGATTTAGAACTGTGGACTTGAATAACTAAAATTAAAGTCAAATGGCATCACTTTCCCTTTTGAAATATCAACAACCTCAAGATGCTCTAGGTTGAAAAAGACAAAAATGCAGAACCATGAATGGCAACTTTATTTCCTCACAATTCGGGGATATATTTTTTGTGCAATTAGTCTACTGCTGTTAACATTTATTGAATTTAGCTGAAACATCTCAATTCCGATACACAATCTGCAAAGTTCATTCCCTAGGCTACATCTGCTAACAAAATGCTGCTAAGAGAAAGCAGATTTATTTAGGTTAGATGGGAATGTGTTCCCAACGGATTCCTGTAACAAGGTTGCATTGGTAGTGAAATGGCAGATATCTAAAATGATAAATTTGGACACAAATGTGGGCTTGATTTACCATTCCAATTGAACACCTCCTTAAGCCCACTTGGCGCAGTTCTAAGACGAAAGTGACCCGAGATGCTAACAGAATAAAACTGCCAGTTCATTAACCAAACCAGAAAACACTATTCTTTACGATATTTAAAAAAACTAACCAAAAAACCAACTCCCTCCCTCCCCCTCCCAAAAAAAAAAAACAACCAAAGGGAAAATGCAAAAAGACTAAATTCACCCTCTTTCTTTTTTTTCCTTCACACTTATAGTTAAGAAAACACACAACTTTGGGACTATGCTAAGCTTATCATAAATGCAAGAAGACTAAATGAAAGTTACTGAATGTGCCTTTTTCCAGCTTTGACCTAGCAAAACAAATCAGCCTAATATTCTGAGATATTTATTTTGCTATAGGAAAGTGTACATATTCTCTGCACATCAAAGATGGCACTATCTTCGTTGGGAAAAGATGCCTTGTCAAAATTTCAAAGAAATCTCTCAATTTCAACTCATTTCATTGGCTACCTGCTAAGAACAACATTTACTCCTCTTAAGTCACAGCAACAACAGATTGCGCCTTTGGTAATATCACAACTTACACTGCTTCCTGTAATTCCTAAACTCACAGCTTGGAATCAGTAAGTACCATGGCTAGAAATACTTGGAGAAGCAGTGCCATTGCACATTAGGTGATATAAAAATTTCGACCAGAAGTGTTCCAATGCTAACAGACAATAAGATCAGAGTCCCTGTGCCCCCGAAACCTTGTCCAGGCTCAACAGTCCCAGCTCTCTTAACCTGTCTTCATAGGAAAGGAACCCCACTGTTTTAGCTGTCTTCATGACCCCTTGCTGGACTCATGCCAGTATGTCCAAGCCTCTCTTGTACTTGGAAGACCAAAAAGGCCCTCAGCACTCTACATGTGTTCTCATCAGGACTGAGTAGAGAGCTAAGATACCTTCCTTCAGCCTGATGGCCATGGGCTTTCTAACGCAGCACAAGTTGTTGTCGGCCTTCTTTACTGCAAGGGTGCATTCCTGGCTCATGGTCAGCTTGGTGCCCACTAGAATCCAAAGGTCGTTCTCTACAGAGCTGCTTTCCATTGCTTGGTCCCCATCATATACTAACACATGGGACTCTTCCTTCCTACTTGCAGGATTTTTTATTTCCTCCTGCTTAAAATCTTGAGGTTCCTCTCTGCCCATTTCTTCAGCATGTCCACATCCCTCTGAAAGGTGGCATAACCATCTGGTGTTATCAGCCATTCCTCACAGTTTAATATCACGTGAGAACTTGATGAGGATACACTCTGTCCTCACCATCTAGGTCATTAATGAAGATGCTAAATGGTACTGGCCCCAGTATTGATCCCTGAGATATACCACTAGCGACTTGCGTCCCGTTGGAATTCATGCCACTCATCACAACACCCTGGGTCCAGTGATTCAGCTAGTTTTCAGTCCACTTTACTGATGACTTACCTAATTCATATTTCCTCTGCTTATCTATTAAAATGTTATGAGAAATGGTGTCAAAAGCCTCACTGAAATCAAGGTAAACAGTATCCATTGCTTTCCTCTCATTCATCAAATTAGTCACCTCATTATAGAAGTCTACCAGGTTGGCTAAGTCTGATTTACCCTTCATAAAACCATGACAAAGACTTCCAATAACCTTCTGTCCTTCACATTTCTGGAAACTGTTTCCAGGATTAGTTGTTCCAACACCTTCTCACCTCCTGAAGTGAGGCTGACCGGCCCATAGTTCCCCTTCTTGAAGACACAGGTTACACTTGCTTTGTTCTGTCTTCAGAAACCTGCCCTGATTATCACCTTTCAAATAGAATCAAGAGTTGTCCTGCAATGACATCGGCCAGATCCCCCAGCACTCAAAGGTACAATCTGTTAGGCCCCACAGATGTCCAGTTTGATCAACTGTTCCCTAACCTGTCCTCCTCCACAAAGAGCAAGTCTTTGTTTCTTCATAATTTTTTTAATGGGATAACATATTGACCAAAACCAAAGCATTTCTAGATCGAATCCTATTCCCGACTCTCCCTCACAAAAGACTGAACATATAGTAAAAAAGCACCTCTGAAATCAAAGGAAAGTTTACAGAAAAGCAATTCCATTGGCTAAACTATTAAAAAATAAAAACAAAGTCAAAACTATTGTAGCTTAAAACACGAGGCAGAGAAACAGATAAGAGCAAAACTTACAGTGATTTTAGACCAGCGTTAGACTAGTTAAATAGACCAGTTGCTTTTAACAGTGATGCCCTTGCACATGAAAGTTTTTTTTACTTTTGTATAGGGTTCTTTCCTAGTGTGGAATGAAGGCCACAAACAGATCCAGACTAATTTAAAGGCTAAAAATAGAAACATCAAAAAATACAACTGTGCTGAGTTGCATGTGAAGCCCACCTCCCTGAGGTCAATCCAGTTCAGTCAAGTTCATTAACATAAGCCCAACAATGTCAAGCCTCTACATAGGTTTATTTTCATGCTGTCCTCCTCTCCAAATCTGCTGAAGTTGCAGTACATTTCATTGACAAAAGTGTTGCGAAAGGAGCTCTGAAATGGCCACACATTTCTCAGCCATGCAACTGCAAAACTACATGATAGATAACCTGTGTTTAAGATGGTACATGGCAACTTTTGCTATTCACACACAGGAAAAGAAGAGGAAATAAATACATTGTACATTTGGATGGATGGGAACAATACACAGCAAAAGAGCGAAGGACTGAGATTCTAGCAATACTGCAAATCAGTATTTTTCACAGTGCCATCTGGCAAACATCATTTAATGTAACATTAAGGGGAAGTATAAACATGATACACAGACATATGCACTTCCAGATTCTGTGGTTACTAAAATAATTTCTAATGAGGGCTTGGAAAATGTCTTTAGGGATACTGCCAGGTAAGATGCTGACCGTGACTCTGCAAGATCATGATAACATGCCCAATGACCACCATTAAGGAACAAAAAATTCTGCTGTGCCAGACTTTGATTAAGGACAAACCGAAATCAAGAATCTTTGTTGTATATGCAAGAAGACTGCAGCAAATTACATACATGCAGCTTGAGTACCAGTAGTGTTCTTTCACACATGGAAAAATATTGTCTACTGAAGACAAAAGAAAGTATGGATCCAAAATATGGGTGCCAGACATGCTGTAAAACCGCACAAAAATATGGAAAGGGGAATAAAAAAAACCAAAAATTCAAACTAAAAAACCCAAACCTACACAGTGTCCAGCTGCAATAAGCCAACAAATAACTCACCGAGAAGCAAAGCTTTTCCCCAGCAACAGCTGGAAATACAGAGTCAATTCCATGACCTGCTGTAGACAGAAGGAAAGGAGAACCCAAAACTGTAACAAGCCTATTATGGGAATGACAATAAAATCAACTTTACAAAAACCAGCACATGTAATGGGATTGTCTTTCACTCTGCAGTGGGATTGTTTTTCAGTATGCAGAGAACCAAACTAGTAAGTGCAATTTTCTAAATTATTATATATTTTTTTTAGGTATTAAAGATGTTCCAATCTTCTCTTCCCACCCTTCCCTAGATCCCAACAATCAAAACAATTCTTTCTACAGGGAGCCCTCCAGAACATCAGGCAGTTTGGCACAACTAAATAACTATTTCTGAAGTACATATGTAGATATAAAATGTTTACCAAGCAAAAGCATCACTATCATTGTTATGCTGCAGTTAAGGAAATTAAGTTTCTTCAGTGTTCTTTGCTGCAATCTCTATATTTTGTGACAAGTCTTTACTTCTAGTGATCTTAATCTAAAAATTCAGAATTATGTCATTAATCAACACAGTATCTACAGGAAAAAAAGGATATATTTCTTCCATCATAAACTAATAACATATCCCACACTTCTGCTTTCATTTTGTATGAATCACAAAGAATCAGATACCAGCATTTCCTTGTTTCCTTTACTTTTCATTAAACTTTTTATTTTTTTAATGAGCCTTAAAGACCGCTAAGAAATATGCACCCAGGTCTAAATGGATGGTCTAAATAAACTCAAATTAAAAAACTAATTACAGCTGCAACTTCTCATGACAACTTGCACAGATTTCCACTATTACTCTGGATTTATCTTGTATCAGAAAATACCTGCAATATTTGTACATCTATTTTGCTAGCCTTCTTTGGCAGGTGAACTCTAAGTTTACAGACACAGTGGAAGGATCATGTTGAAGGCCAGACAAATATGGCCAGAACATAATCTTGGAGAAGAATAGAGAACAGCCATTCACATGAAGCAGGAAAGTCAATGGTAGCAAATCAAAAACCAAGGTAGAAAGGAGATCAGCTAACTTCCAATTACAGCATCAATGTGCTTTTCAACTACTATTTGCATAATATGACTCAAGTGCTGTTTCAATGCCATTCTTCCATATACATGAAGGGGAAAAAAGTAACTCCATTCCAAAATAAGAGAATTACAGATATTCAAAGAGGGGAGGCCATATACAGACACCAATTCAATGGTGCTGCACCTGCTACTTTAGACCTGAGTTTGACCAAAATACCAAACTGGAAAAGAACAAATAAGCTCTTTCAAAATACCTTTATTAATAACACTGAATGTATTAAAGTCAAAATAAGAATCACCATTCTCCAAATATAGTGTGTATACATATATGTATAGTATGTTCTATAGTGTCATAATATATATAGTGTTATATATATTATAGTATGTTTTTTAATTGACACTTACAAATCATTACAAGATAAATACACCACACATACCCCCCTATATGTATATATAATTTCTCAACATCCAGTACATCTGTGACTTCATTTTTAGCCATGGAAAATGGAAAGGTTCAACAAAGTAAAATTATTTGATCATGGTTCAACCTCAAACCTGTGACAAACCCAGGAATACTGAAGTCCCCA
Organism: Nycticryphes semicollaris; assembly: GCA_013400055.1. Classification (NCBI taxonomy): domain Eukaryota; kingdom Metazoa; phylum Chordata; class Aves; order Charadriiformes; family Rostratulidae; genus Nycticryphes; species Nycticryphes semicollaris. The sequence goes on along the minus strand of VXBJ01006619.1, from coordinate 648,231 downwards.
TTATCATTACTTTGTTTTACTGCTGTTGCAATTAGGTATAATCTACTTCCTGGAAAAATTTAGCTACAGTTTCTTCACCCATTATAAATCAACTGATATAAGGACAGTAAGCTCACAATCATTTAACAAAATTAACTGCAGTACTGTCATATTCAACAGGTATAACATCGCATTTCTTACAGACTTGCAGCTTCAATAGGAAGAATTCAGTATCATCATTTAACTCATGTTAAAGTCTCAAACTGACCGCCAGCTCCAGCTCTCCAGAGCTCAGACACTCATCCCATTTAGTGCATCTAAGAATCTCTGTGTGGTTCCTACAGCTTCGGTGACTTGGAGGGACAATTTAAAGTTCATCTGCAAGCTATACAGAAGTCTCATATTACTATAGAAGACCCTGAAACAGGATGGCATAAGCTACAATCACTGAACCTTCTCTGCTCTGTAGTACGACAAAAACCAGACCTACTAGTTATGAAAAGGGGAGCAAACTGCAGTGTCTGAAGCAAATTTCATATAATTGAATAACATAATAAACCTAAAGAATGTTCTTATTGCTCAAATGCATTTAAGGCAGTGAAAGTAATCACTGTTATACATGCAGCTTGACAACAATTAGCTCAAAGGTGCTTTAAAAAAAATACACAGCTGTTCAATTAAAAGGAAAAGTATGGCCACTGAGATGCACACAGTATACAATTATTGAGAAAACTCTGTTTTGAGTGTCCATGTACGTATTGCAGAGTGTACCCATCAGTATAACCTGCCATCAGCGAACATAGATTTTACCTTACCTTAATAAGAATACTTTCTACCATAGACGTCTGACTTACATTTTTGTGATACTGCTCTGATTTTGAAAAGTGTAATGGGACACTTCGCTGCTTGAAGATAGATGGCAATTTTGAAGCCTTCTCCTTTCCTCTTCAGCAGGTTTTCATAGAGACTCAGGTTCTCAGTGAGCTACGAGTTCAATAGGATGTGAAAGCCATTACAGTTTTTCTAGTTTTCTTGTCTATCTGCCTCCATTTACTACCCTTATTGCTTCAGTCATGGTAAATTCAGGATGTAAGATGCAATTTACCAACTCTTCCAATGACTTTTACTAAATCCGCTTCTTATCAAAGAAAAAAAAAAAGGCAGGAGTGGAGAGATGACTGAATTTTGCTACTACAAGTCATTTGGGTTCAATACAGATTCAGATACGAGTGGAGGTAACACTTCTATGCTTTATAGGCATTTTTATGATTTCTTTACTGCAGCAGTAAGCGATAACAGGAAAAATAAATTAATGTAATTTCTGTAATTTTCAAACAAAATCTGACTTTGCCTACAAACCCAAAGCTTGCTTTTACATACAACTCTCTTAAATGAGGAGTCTCTTTAAGGAAGTGAGTCTCATTGTAAAGAGACTGGAAAAGTAAAAGAACTCGGCCTTCAAGAAATGCAAAGGGAAAGGTGGCAATCTGAGCAGATCGCTGGAAAGAGGTATTACAGTTCTTTATTATTTTAGTAGGGGAAAAAAAAAGACTTCATTAATGCAGTACATTATTGAGAAGTACAGAGAATAATTACAGTCTGACGCTGAGAGAAAAAACATACCAGATATAGTTGCTGGGAATCTTCTAACAAAGAAAATCATAAAGCACAAGGAACAAGCAATTAAATAGCAAGGCAAAAAGTAAACAAAGGCATAGGGAGAATGATCATGCAAAGCAAAGATACAGAGGCATCTCATAACATACACAAGGAAAAGAAATGGAAAGGGCGCAGGAAAGCTATTCAAGAAATTACATTGGGTAAACTAAGGTCCTATGCCAGATTCTGATTTAGGAATATATATACATGCTTTGATGCTGCGTGCTGCCTGATATGCAAGATATAGAGATTAATTTGAGGAAAACTGAGACAATTCTCACCTGGTGGTTTTTGGGTTTTTTATTTTGGAGTAACATTAAACAATCAACCAATTCTGCTTCTGTCAGTCTACAATATGCCATGTCATTTAAATAAATGAATTTTGAAAGTACGGATTTTCAGCATCATTAAAGTAACGCATGGGATGGGGGGAGACGGCACTTACATTGACATGATTGCAACTGAACAAAATGTGAAGCAAATAAACCATTTGGCTGCAACTACAAAAAGCAATTTAGCCACTGGAATTCCATGCTCATTTTCTGCTTTCTTGGACAAGAGGGGCATGAAAACCTGCTACTGACATATAAAACACAAAAGAGCATCTGTCAAAATACTGCTCTCTGATCTTAAACTGGCAGGGTTGCAGAGAACAACTCTGCTTTTAACTAAAGAATGAAACAAATCACTGGTGTCATCAATTCGAAACGGACTTAAATTTCAAAATTAGCAGCAAATGTTAATACTGTTAACTTAGCAATGCCTCTCTATAAAATGGAACAAAGAAAATAAAATTGATGATCTAACAGTACTGCAACTTCTTTGGGCCAGTATCAGCATTTTTGCGTGGTCACGTGAATATCCTTCCTCTCCATGCCTCAGCTGAAAATAAGACACCTGTCACATGCAATTATATTACACGCACAGGACAGGACCAAAAGATGTAGGAGACAGTAAATGAGATAACATTATTCATTTAATTTGACAGCAATACATGGAAATGTTTGTGTTCCGGGATATTAAACATACATGACCAATATTAACATAAGTAACAAGACACTTATTAAGTGAGTACTTTGGCCAATTTTGCAAAAGTAAAAATTAACATTTTAAAATTAAAAAAAATGTAACAAAATATGCAATCATTTCTGGCAGATCCCAGCACTGCTACTGCCTAAAATAAAATAATTTTTTTTCAGACTATACCCGACTTTAAACTTGATTGCAGCCTACAGTCTGAGAAAAACACACACAAGCTGAAAATAAGTTAGCCCCCAAAATAAATATTGAGTGGACTGAGTTTTTCTGGTTTTGCATTACTATTACACACCAGAAGTTAGTACCTATGATTTTGTAGAAAAAATAAAATAAAATATACATCACCAAGGGGTCATTTCATAATAACTATTGTGTGACGTTTTCCCTCAGAAACCTTGTAGAGTAACTAGTGAAACACAGATTGAAAGGTTCCAGGATACTGGTAGTACATAGGTAGAGATGAGGAACTCAATTCTTCAAAACACACTTGTCTCAGATAAGTCAATCAGACTCTCGCTATTAGGAAAAGCACCCAAAAATAGAGTAATTGTTTGATAAGAGATTGTAGTTCAGTTTGTACAGAAATGGAAGCCAAAATCCCCAAGGATATATCAGCAATTTTAGTCTATCAATCCAAAATGACTAAAGGTCTTGTTTGCTAAAAGGAAAGGTAACAACTTTTTTCTCTTGTTTCATTTTGGGTTTGTGGATTTTGAACTTTGTTAACTATCTGTCTTGATTATGCTTATATACTGTGTGTTACAACTGGTCAAGTCAGATACATCATATTCTCTACTCTCTGACATTATGCCAAATTTCAATTAAAAAGTAAAGCAATTTAACATGTGGCTAAAGACTTCCTAGTGATCCCAAACTCTTCAGACAAAGCCCTTTACGCAAACTGCAGATCAACTCAAATACTAGTGAAATTATTCTTTCAGTTCATCAGTGTTTTCATAATCACAATATAGACATATCCACAAAATGAATAGAAATGGTCATGATCATCAAAGCAAATTTTCAGTTTTTATTTAAGCAAATGTTAATGACCTATTCAGCAAATTGTAATTAGAAATATCTGTGGCAAAAGCCACTCTGAATCCCCTGCTGACTAAGTTTTCTCTATAGGAGAATATATATAATAAGATATTATGTGTAATCTGCGTATATGGTGATACATGTCTGTTTATAACAAGCAATATAAAAAGGATTAAGTAGGATTTGTGATAAGGATTTGTGCATGATTTGTTCCAGTTTAGCACTTTTTAGACATTATGACATCATAGTTAATTCCAAACCTCTTGATGTAGTTAACTTGATTTATAAGAGTATCATATTCCCACTTGGGTACAAGAGAAACAGAATACTAAATATCACAGCTGACACCCCTCCCAAAGGCACCATCAAATATTTCATTGAAGATCTTAAGCTGTAATAACTCCAAAGCCCAGCCATTAAAAAACCTTCACACGTGAACATATCCACTTACTGTTTCAATAAAACTCTTCTAATATTAGAACTACTGCTCTCCCATAAAAATTGATTCTGTATTTCACTCTGTCACCATCTATGTAGTAAGAGATACTACAACAGAGTGTAAGAAAGATCATCTGTTATTAACAGATTGCTTCCTAGTGACATTAATAACTCTCCAAAATAAGGAACTCTTGAGGCTTCAGGATGGAATCAAACTTTTGTTGCATCAATGGCAACCAACTCATATATACTGCTCCCAGAATAAGAACCTAAACTTAAATTCCTTTGGAGTGACTGGTGCAATTTCCTGTAATGATCACAAACTGTTGCCTCTTCTATCAGTTCACTTTATCCTGCATTTTGAAGTATTCCTCCACAGAAGGGTCTGCCATTGACTGTAGCCTCTAAGTCAGTCAGTCAAAGTTCCTTCCCTGAATTTGTGCCTCAGTAGAAAATCAGTCGTGGTGAACCACTGCACTATTATTTCATTACGTATGCAGTGGAAGGAAAACTGGATCAGGTGAGTTTTAAATAAAATCTGAAATGCAAGACATTACAGAAAAAAATAATTTTTGTTCAGAATCAGCATGTTCAGCATAGAAAGAATATGAAATACAAAGTCTCTACTCATACTTAAAAGACAGAAAAAACATGCTGACTAAATTCACTGCATAATCTCCACATACCAATGCTGCTCCAATGTTACTACAGTCCCTTTACACCCAAGAGATGAAAACAGAAATAGCTGAGTATTCAAATGTCTGCAACTGTGAGGACTGGAATTCCAGTCACTCCCTCCGTTAGATCTAAGTAAAGCTCAATGATCTTATGCAATAATTGTTTCTTGGATTGCATCAAACACTTCCTTAGTGAAACATTTAGATGATTTTAAGTACAGATTTTACCTTTTCAGATCTGAGTCAGAATCAGCAGTACAAATGAGCAGGGTGTTTGGCTGCTGCTGGTCTGGTTTGGTTAAGTAATACACCTCTTTAATTGAAAGCAGGGGGTTTGTACTGGTGACACCAATTATGAAATATGATCTTTTGTTGAAAGGTGTAGGACATAGCTAACGCCATAAATCATTAGTTGTTCTGAATGCTGAACTCAAAAGCATGGTTTGCTTTCCCTCAGCGTGCCATCAAACATCCATGCTCAGTAGGGCCAAAGAACACACTTCTGCCAATGGTTACTTCTAAAATATCTTTTTCCACAGGACCTGCTGCAGTGATTTAGGGCTATCCCTGGATCCTGTATCATTTTCTCCTTTCCCTTTAGTTCACTGAATTTTATTTATTTTTCTTCTCTCCAGAGTCATCACCTCAGAACAGCACTACAACTGCATGACTTCTCATTCTGCAAAACAGGATTTAATCACCTCAATGGACATGTGAGCAGGACAGTGTAAAATCTCTTTGAAGGAGGGCTGTACTGCCTCTGGGAAGATGGTTGGCTAGGTCCATACAGGGTGCACCTCTTTTGATGTGCCAGATGTATCTCCAGGAGAAACAGTACATCTATGAGAAAGATATTTTTTTTTGGTGTCTGAAAAGGGCTAAGCTCACCCATGATGAGGGTAAAAATGCTGGGTAATTCTCACCTCCTCAGGAAATCAAGTTAAAATAGAAGTTTGGGGTAATATTTGTTGCAAAGATGTGTTTTTCTGAAATTAAAAACTGTCAGAAGTCTAATACAACAGCTCTGCAATTTGTAGTCTGAAAGCTTGAGTTTTAAAATAAGAGCGAGCACTACCACAGAATTTCTGTGGTGCATGGAAGATGGCACATGTTAAAACTCCGGTTTTATGCGTTTATGAAAGCAGTTAAGAATCTTTGGCCAAAATGGCTCTGAAAATTCAAGACAAGTCTCAGACAACAGAACAGCTAAAATAAACATTACGGATGAAAATGTCGTTACACCAACCATAATGTGGGAAATTATGCAAAATCATAAATATTAACCTGCATGAATGAAACTCAGAACTACTGCTTTTCTAAAAAAAAAATATTCCAAGTTACTAGTGCCATTTTCTTTGTTTCCTGTTATGCTCCTTGGACGACTCACAATTCCAGATAGGGTCTGATCCAGTAAACGTTTCAAGATGTAAAGCTCATATTTAATACTCCACCTAGAAGTAAATCTTATTCCCACTAGTTATTGTTTGTATAACCCTTCTGAGTTCAGCCTTATAAAAAAAAAAAAAAAGCAGCAAGAAACAAAGTCCACATCCATTAGATCCATTAGATAGTTATTAACTTCCTCATTCCTTGTCAGAGATAAAGGAACACAGGCCTAAGCCATCAATCAAGGCATGCAGATCATCCATTTTAGTAAGATAAAATTCCCACTGACTTCCATGGAAGTTGGGATCTCACCCAGGTTACTACCAATCTGACTTAGGACCAACTGAGGAGTGTGGGGTAAACAGCAACAACCTCCTCAATCTTTTCACTGTTCCACAGAAATAGGAAATGTTTACATGGTTAATCTATGCTGCTATGCATTACCTACCATACTATTATAAATATAGTAAACAGTCCACAAGACATATTAAAGGTACAGAATCAAGCTTTTACCCAATTGCCTATGCAAAAGAAAAAGGAGAGCACTTGGGTTACCTATGACACTCTTTCACTGGCCAACAAGTAGGGCTAGCCTTCACTTGCTTTCTACACAGTAGATTCATTTCTATGCCATCCAACAATCTTTTGGACATCAATTCAGTTATTTCTGTTTTTTCCCTATCCCTTCTAAACCTTCCTTGAAACTCAGGCAAGAAACTCAGTGAGATAGCAGATGTGGTAGCGCTAAAAGCTACTTTCAGAAAACTACTGTAAATCAGTTCTAGAACGCTGACAGGTCTTACGTGTCCTCTTGTACGCCAAGCTAGAAAAATCAAACAAAGCCTTTAAACGCTGGTGAGAAGCACGATGGGATCTCTAAGACTTAAGTCTCTGCAAAAACAATAATAGTATCTTCTACTATGCAGAAATCCAAACTGCCTCTCAGATAATTCACCTTTCACAGATAAGCACAAGTAAATATATGCACTGAAAACTGCCTATGAAAGGATGTTAAGGGATCTCAGTAGATTCTTCTTCGTGTTCTTTCCTCTATTTCCTTGGAATAGACTGACTACTTTTGAGGAAACCAAGTATTTTCTTCCAAAAAATAATTTTAAAGTTGCTTTATTAAGATAAACTTAAGAAATAAGAAAATGTAAAAGTACTAGCACATTCCAGACAACTTATTAAATAAAATACAAAAGCACCTCTTAGGTGCTGGAAGCATTCATGCTTCAGCCTTATGCCTTTACAGTGGCCCCATCATGTGTTAATGATTACATATATTCATTCACTACCAAAAATAGTTTCCTCTAGAATTATGCACAAAGAACATTTGTCCACAGTGAATTTCAAGCTTGGCTAGTCTGCTTGGGTTACAGTTACTCCTAATTTTACCATGGCAAAAATCCAGAAGTCTACTTTGTGTTAGCAGTTTATCTTTTATGTCAGAATATTTTATTCATTCATTCAAAGTTAGGAAAGTAGCAGCAACTACTAGCAGCACTGAGATCTTTACCCCTGGAACCAGTTGTCACAGTATACAGCTTACTATACGAAAATCCTAGTTAGCTTATTTGGAAAGAGCATCTCTCCCCTCTTTCCCCCTCCCTCTCCTCTCATTTTGGTTTCTTCAGGAAGCCTCAAATAGAATCTTCTTGATCACTTTCACATGCCTTAAGAAATTAGTATATGCTATCAATTCTGAAACATTTGCAAGCTTTGTAAGTAATGGTTACAAAACCAGTAGAAAGTGAAATAGACAATAAAAATCATGTGCATTTTTAATATGTCCACTGTCTTACAGTATATGAATGCCTGGGGTGGTGCAGGGGAATGAAGGGGGAGTTGTTGCACATTTTTCCAAGTACAGACATGTATTACTTAAAGTGTAAAACGTTTCACGCATATTTTAAAAGCTAGCTGCATAGAAGCCTCTCGAAGACTTCTCCTGTGTTGCTTTGAAGCCCACAATTTTCCCCCTACCCCCCACCCCTTTTTTTGGATGCAGAGAAAAACTGCTCCATTCCTGCTTGGAATCCAAAGGAGAACAGGAAGTAACGTCTGAGCTCCACAGAGAGTCATTTTTATTTGCTTACAGGACGTGGCGGATTCAAAAACTGGCTTCATTTTTCAGTATCCTTAAAGGACCTAACTTTTTTTTTTTTCCTTTTTGGCAGGGAGCACGGTTGGAACTTCAAGTTCAGCCAAAATAGACAATAAAACAGTAAGAAGGCATAATGCCAAAAATGCAAAGGCATCAGCGTCCAAGGCATAATTCCACTCTTTTTTCTCTCTCTCCCCACTCCCCCCCCCTCAATGATTTACACAGGAAAACGTAAAAAACAGAAAACTCTCTTTGTCCTAGAATGAACTCCTCATATTTTAAACAGCCTATGAACATCTCAGACCCACTGGTGGCGAGCTAAAGAATTAGATTGCTCATTTAAACTGACAGATATTTTTTTTAATCCATATGTTTTATTGTTATGCTGTTTTGAATATCATACTTTGTTCTGCTTCTTGGGAGAAATCATTTGTATGAAGTAACAACATGTGGAATCTCTCACAAAACACAATATGAAAGTCGATTCAAGAGTAGCCTTTTTTCTCCTCCCTCATGATACACAGATTTTACTTACTGCAAGTAAGTCTGTGCTAGCCTCCATGTCAAAAAAAGTCCCAATTAATTTTAAACTCTTATTTTGTTGCAACAAAACTGATTTTATTTTTTAGGAGGGTCTACTCTGCAAATGAAGCTATGAAAATGATGTGCAATGACCTACAAATAAGTAAAGCTTCTCTGTGAGGATATGTGCAAATGTTTGCTTGCATTTGCAACAGGAAGCCAGGCAGGATGGGTCTGGGGGAAGGTCTGGAAGCTGTATAGCAAAAGTGGAGGGAAAGACAAAAATAGATTTTTAAAGAGGATATTGTCTTCCTTACTGCATTAATCCTTGTTTGGAATTAGAAGCTAACTATTCAATGTTTCCTTTCCATCGTATAAAATTGAACCTATATAATTTGCAGAGGATATCCAGAAGCCACACAATGCCTTCTATTTTTCAACAAGAGTTAAAGAACTACCTCTGCAGAAGCATGTGTTCAACTCGGAAACCAAAAAATAGCAGAGGCTATATCCTTTAAGTAAGAAGTGTAAAGCGCACCTGAAAAATATTAACTACTTTTTTTCTTTCTGAAGAAAATAAAGAATAACTATGCCATTTGCATTAAAAATAATTAAAACGATAACTGAAGAAAAAAGGTAGACTCTGAGGGAGAGTGCAAATTATTTTTGCAAGGCATTTGTGAAGCCAAACACTAGAAATCTGTGTAACTGTAAGGAAAAACACAGAAAAGACCTTCAAATTACTGAGGATTTAAACACATGCTTTTCAGAAGAACTAGAGTATGAACTCACTTTGAAACAGGAGGGACAAAGTGGTACCCTAGTCTCAGCTGATTATCCAGCAACATTAGTAGCAGCCTAGCAGAAAGAAGGCGGCGGGGGGCGGTGTTTAAAAGGGGAAAAAAAGTAATCAGGTAAAAGTTTCATGACATTGACACTGCAGGCTGCCAGGTTCAGAAAAGAAAATGTAGCAGGTACGATAAATTTAAATACAAAAGAGGTGGCATCTACACAGCCTTGAGCTCATCATGGAATAAGCCAAGTCAATAAAAAAACCCCCAAAAGCCAAATAATCACAACAGAAACTGAAAAGAAACTTCATACACCATGCCGACAATCAGGAAAGTAGACCCAGAAAGGATGAAACAATTGGCTGCTACAGACTGTTTAATAAATCCCTGTAATTTTAAGATGAATGATAGTTTCTATTTGGATGCTCAATAGAGGAGTATTTGCATGAGATGTATCTTGCTGGTGTCACATCAAAAGGCACATGAAGTTACAAGGGCAAAGAGCATACAGTATTTTGGACTATATGGACTTCAAAAAGAAAAAAAAAAATCACAATGGAAGCCAACAATATAGCTAGTAAAAATGTATCCACTAAGACACCTAGGTTTCCAAAGGAAAAATTAGGCTTTTCATCACGGATGGACTGGATACAAAGCTCTGCTTCGTCTGAATTATCATGGTATCTTGTGAAAATTCAATTTCGACTTCCTTATGTATCAGTTCTACAAAGGAAGTCCTGCTTCCTGGCTGGACTTGAACTTCCTTAAATGAACTGTAGCTGAGTTCTAGTAGTATATTATGAAAATGCACCAAGCAGCACAATTGCTGACCTCTGCTGAGGACGCTGGAGCCATGAGATGTTGTGAGATGTTGTTATATGTGTAGCAACACAGCCTTCTGCAGGCAACAGCACACATGCTCTGCCTGCTCTCCAGGTTGGGTGGGTGCAAGTAAAGCCTGAACACAGCTCAGGGTCAGCACTGTACTGACAAAGATCACAGAATCATATAATTGTTTAAGTTGGAAAAGACCTTTATGATCAAGTCCAACTGTTAGCCTAACATTGAGGCAAATCTCATGTGTTTTGCACTCAGTTGTCTCTAACAATAAGGCTAACCTCATTACAAAAGACTAAATAGAGGAACACTGAAGATTTTCACACACGTTTGGTTAAATTGTCAGCTTACATCCCAAACGTTACTCAAAATTAAACTCCAGTTTACCCCACGGCTAAATACATTACTCCTCGGCTGTAACGCGGAAATTATACACAAGAAATAGCAACAGTCAGTACAACAGAAGCAGCCTGAATCTTTGGGAGTTTTTTTTAAGATATATATATATATGTGTATACATCTATGTATATACCACCCAGTACAGTGGTAAGACTGGTATACAAACCTGTGTAGAGTGGGAAAATGTTGCAGCAAAACTCTTTGACAAGAAATAATTATCTGTACTATTAGGATCTGTAAATGCAAACCACGATGGCCACAAGTTAGGCCTCTATTTGTAGTTTGGGTTTGGTGTTGGGGAAGGGAGGGGGGAGCTTGGTTTTGTTTTGTTTTCAAGGTTTGGTTTTTTTTTTTTTCTTTGTTTCACTGACTGCTAACTTATGTACAAACTAGAGTTGGAAAGAGACAGTATCAGAATACAAACACTATTTCTGCACTAAAATAAGGTGAAAAGGCTCATGTAAGTTCCAGGAGCACCAAAGTAGAGAGCGAGCTGATTCTGGAGCCAATCACTCTAACGGGACTCATTCAGCATTAGCAGAAACCCTCGGTATGCTCATTTACTAGTACCATATTCTCTGCGAAAGATCTAAGAGGGGAAAAAAAAAAGCCCATCCCTGCATACTCTTCACCAACCTCATGACCACACTGTTCAAATGACAGCAGAACAGTTAAGTGGCCGAGTGGGCCTACAACCAAGAAATCAAGCTAGGACTGGAGAAATGGGAACTGAGCCAATTGTCTAGACAGCAGGCAAAAAAACATGCTGGCTAAATTTAATCAGCTGCCTCCTTTATTTTGTAAAGTGAATGGGTAGATTATAGCCCGGGTGACACATAACTTGTGATTGAAATAGCTTGTTTAATTGTAATTTAAAAAGAGATGAACTTCATCCCAGTTCCATATCAATCATTCTCATACTTGCAAATCAAACCAAGAGCCATCTTCAAAATAAACAACAGCTGTTGAAAGTCTCCAACTTCAGCAGTGGCTCTGCATTCTCCCTATCTTTATAGACTCTTTTGCTGATCCCCTTACTCACCCTTAAAAGAAAGAAGCCCTTTTGCAGTGTACCATACGTTCTCTGCTCTCCACAGAGGGTCTTTTAAGATTCAAGCTGGCAGCTTCTTTCTGGAGAAGGGGGCAAAGTTGGCAACGGACAAATAACATGATTTATTAACATCTACTGAGTACAATCAGTTGCACAGACCACAGTACAGAACAGCTGGCAGGATAGTGAAGAATAGTTCTTATTAGACATCTGCTATTTAAACTCAGTAACTATATCCAAATTTTGATCCAAAGGCCTTAGAGGAAATATGGGGAAATTCTAAAACATTTTTTTGGGGGAAAAAAATAAAAATCTGCCTTTGGTGCTACAGATGTCTAAACCTCTTAGCACTCAGTTTAACACTTCTCAAAGGTTTAAGGTGAAATTTCTAATTACAGACTTCATACAACATACCACGCAGTGGGATAGAAAACAGATAGAAATGGGACATTAGTAACAGTTACAGCTAAAGCAGAAAACCATCAATGCCAAAATGAAGTGTTAATGTAATTTTCTTAAGTTGCCTCTCCCACCATCATTTCTTTGTCTTGAAGTACTGACTTTGAGAAAAATTAAGATAAATTGGTAAGATTATGTCCAATCATTTATTCTTCATCTGTAATGGAACCACTGAAAATCCCAGTGGACATTTTCATGAACATTTGAATATTGACCAATTCTGTTGTTTAAAACTTCAGCTTTTCACATACTTTGCTGCTGCTGCTTTTGGCAGTAAAAATGTCTCTTAAGCAATTGTATACACAATTGACAAATTTTGTTTAAATCTATTAAAAAGAAGTATTCAAATGAAACATTTAACACTGAAATTGTCAACACTAAAAGTAACAGCACCCTTTGTAAATTTTTTTCAAAAGAAAAATGGAATTGCCTTTCATTACCTTCTCAGGTTGAAGTAAAACAGTGCACTGTGATCCCTTATTAAAAATAGAGAATGGTATCAACAATATACTCTGGTATCACCTATTCAATGCAAGGGTGCAGTATAAGAAAAAAGTGTGGGGGGGTGTTAAGCTAGAAAAATATCACTAAAATAAATTTATCATTCACACACCAGTTTAAAAAGTGTACTCACGTGTATGTGCTGGGCAATGTTTTATGAGAAATTCCATGAGTTACAACAAGCTTATTTATTCAAACAGCAATAGCTAAGTAAATATTACAGAATAACACTGAAAACATATTCAAAGTTCATAATCACAAACACTGATATTAAAAATCCTGCCTCCTGCACTCAGACACAGAGAACATACTTCTACCATGAAATTCACACTGCAATTCAAATAATCACTATTTCACATCATATCAGAAGTGACAGAGCAAGAGCTAGTTATAAGCTTTTGATCAGATGTCTGTAAAAAAATAATAATAAACTTAAGAAAATTGCATCTGATACACAGATAATTTTGATCAAAAAGATTATATTTAAGTGATCACAGCAGGCTACCATAATCACCTCACAGTTTAAAATACTAAAAAATAAATGCTTTTCTGCTCAGCAAAGGAAAGCACAGATATAATTTATTAAATCAGTACATTGCTTTTTAAAAATGCCTGCTAACACGTAACTACAATATGCCATCATCAACAAATAATAATATACATATGCTTTATTTGTTTATACACACAACCCCCCGGCTTAATTTTTTAATAGGTGCAAATATTGCAAGGAAAAAAAAATAGAATTAGCAAGTGAAGCTATATAGAATCAATAGACTACTACTAAGTTAATGTATAAAATACAATGCTGTAGATGATTTTTGGTCTATATGCAGGCTGTCTATTATTTTCTGCATCAGGGTTGCATGGGGTTCCATGCATAATGCAAGCCAGCATGGATGAGAACTGCACTATAGACAAGAGAAGTTTAAAGGGTAAAAAAACTCTCAGCCTGAAATAAGTACCATAATGGATAAACCAAGCCTCACTATGGGTTGTCAATGTTTATTTTGTTCCATATTCAAAACAAATAACATCTAAAATACAGTCTTCACAAAGTGGATTTACTAATTTGGATGTATGGAGGAATAGACCAGAAGGCACACATTGTGACCACTTAAACACTGAAAAAACAAAAGGAAGAGCAAAAGTCTTATGCTTGTGGGAGAGCAAACACCTATGACAGCAACTTTCTAATAACCATAAATTTATGCCAATGGAACAGATGTAAAAAAGGTAATGAAAAGAATATAAAGAAATACAAATGACCTAGTATAGCAAACTGATATGTATTTGATTTCAGGGATAAACGTTAAATGAATAGACATGTGCTGGCAAAAGGCCAGCTCCTAACAGAACACAAACCTCCTAAGGTTCGAGTTCTGTTTTTAATTTCAAACCCATGAACTTTAAGTGGATTTGAAATTAGGCAAAACATGTTCATCCATTCCTATTTATAACAGGAAACATAGGCAAGCTCCAGTTTTGGCACTTGAAAGGAAGACAGTGAAACAAATCATCCTTTTGCTTCCCAACCTGAAGTCTGGTAAGCAGAGCATGTGTACCCTGCTCTAAAGGCAACACAAAGGAGCAACTCACAGCTGGCAGTGCCCCTCCTGGAAGACTGCAATGTGTACAGGCCTGCTGATTGTCTCAAAAGCTCTCTTTTGTCTGTTTTTTGTTGTTGTTGTTGTCAAGTTTACAAGAAAAGGTTTCTATTCAAGGAGGCAAAGGAAGGGGGAAAGGGGAGAACCTCCTGCAGAATGTCAAGGCAGGCAACCCACACATTGCAGCACCAGTGTTTCTATAACCACTGTGCGCCAATAACATGGGACAGACAAATTTGTAGAGATCAATAACAACTCTTATTAGGCAAATAGATATAACTGGGAAATTTAACCAACATTTCAGGCACACAAACACTTCTATTTCAGACCTGAAGAAAAGCTGGTGCATCTGAAACCTCGCTTGCTTTTTTCCAGTCTCAGCAGATCTACAGCAAAGTAGTATTCCTCTCAAACTTTTCTGAACAAAATTTTTTTTCTGAAATTATATGTAAACTTTCATTTACATATGGAAGCCTAGAAGTCTTCAAAACTGAATGCTAAGCGCACCATTAGTTCTTGCTCTAATGCTTGTGCCATAATTTGTCATACCATCTTTCACCAACATGTCTTGCCCTTTACCTAAACAAGGTTCTAACACATTCTGATTGAACAGAATTATTACCACCATACTTGAAATTAACTGAGAAATGTACATAGGAAGAAGGTATTGCTGTAGCTGGAAACTGCTATAGCCTGATGTCCCCAGTCATCTATACCAGGACTTGACTATGGAACACCACATCACTCTCTAGCTTAGCTGGTGTTCAGTACGACTAGTGCAACAGGACACAGTGGTTACTGCCCTAAGGAGAGAATATCAGAACTGCTAATGACAAAGAGGATCATAAAACTCATTCTTCAGCTTTTACTTCTTTCCAGTGAGTTCAATCAAAGCAAATTCTTTGGCAAAAAAAGCTAATAAAAAGATCCAAGAAATCAAACATAAATCTGGTAATCTGCCGAGAGGGGAAGAGCAGAGTGGAAGAGAATTGGCAGGCTTTATTATTAAATACACTTTGTGTTATCCAACAGATCCAAGATTCACATACAGAGCTTGTATTCTGTACAGGAAATCTATAATAATGACTGCTCTCCAGTTATGGATATTGATTATTTCAGAAAGATCTAATGCCATGAGTAAGTTACTATTTTCTTATGTTTGAGATAGACGTACTCAAAATTTTTCCATGGGAGCTGTTCATCAGCAGCAAAACAGGTTTTCAATAAAACTTTTTTTATTTTTGTGACAAGTATCTGCTTTTGGATGCTTTCCTTGAATGTAATCCTGGTAGGAAACCAGGACCCTAGAGCAAGTAATCATATTTTTATAATCAAAACCTGTAGTTTTCAGTTTTTCATTTTGAAGTTGTAATTCTCTTTGGTGAGAACCCTTTTCGGGCGAGAACTCTTTTTTGGGTGTTTCTATTCGGCGAATCTCTTCAGAATTCCCTATTATTCCATAGTGTAGTGATAGGATAAGGGGTAATGGTTTTAAACTGAAAGAAGGGAGATTTAGATTAGATATTAGGAAGAAATTCTTTGCTGTGAGGGTGGTGAGACACTGGAACAGGTTGCCCAGGGAAGCTGTGGATGCCCCATCCCTGGAAGTGTTCAAGACCAGACTGGATGAGGCTTTCAGCAACCTGGTCTAGCGGGAGGTGTCCCTGCCCATGGCAGGGTGGTTCAAACTACATGATCTTTAAGGTCCCTTCTGACTCAAACCATTCTATGATTGGTACATTTCAGCACTTAGATTTAGATGTTAAGGGTGTAAGCCACCCTTTTCTTTTTTAGTTTTGTGTGTTTCCAGTTTTAGTTTTCTGTTAAGTAGAATTTGCAAAAGAGTACTGATCACATGGGATCACAGCCTATTCTGACCTTGTTCAGAGCTAAATATGCTTAGTACTTGAGAAGTTGCAGCATCAGTCATTGGCCTTCCTGCCCAAAGGAAGTTCAATGAGAGCTCAGACCAATGTGGTTTCTGAATACAAAGTCACTCTATCTTCCCATCACAACTGGAGCTTAATCTCACTGCATGGTCCTTCTGTGAACCCATGAAAACCTGCAAAAAAAGAGCCTTCGTTGATACAGTGGTTTAATATTTTTAACTGTAAAGACAGTAAAACACCAGTATTGGTTGCCTGGATGGCCTTAGACTAATGGATGACTTAGACATCTAACAGCTAGATGTTTAAAGACAAACACTGACAAACTTTCTATCGGGCCTGATCCTGGTGTGGGTGACGCTTAAATGACAGTTTAGATGATACCTCAGCTGTGTGTTCTGTAATTCAACAACATCTTGCACCAACTGACTGCAATGGAAACTGAACAATTATATAATATACTAATGTTTAAAAGAAATGTACCAGGTTTAATTCCTTGCCAATTAAAAATAGATCATATTTAAATTAAAGATTGAATGTTAATACTGATTAATCTCTCCAATTTTGAAATCAATAAAATCTTAAATTAAGATCTTTTAATATGCCAAGTTTTTATGTGGGGGGAAAAAAAATTTATTGCTCCTAGACAGAAACCACAGTACCAATCTACAACTACAGCTACACGTTTATGGAAAGAGTGATAAACCCCTGAAAAGAATGGTTTGATAACTGGAGTGCTGCCACAAATTGCTTTATAGCAACATAAATAACTTAGAACCAAGCAAATTCCTTTAGAATTGAGAAAAAAATAAGTGCCAAGAAAATCTGCATCTAATAAATAAATTTTCTTTTAAATCTTTTACATAAATACAGCAAGATTCAATGCTAAATAAGAAGCAGTCCATGTTAAATTTAACAAGAGACTTTTTAAAGCAGTGATTTTCTATTTTCCTGTATTTTTAATGAAATAAGCAGCTCTTATATGACAGACATTCTGGATTTTATTCATTTCAGAGATATTTAGATTAATTTTCTCCCTCAGAGAATACTTTCAACACACTAATCGACAGATTCTTAAGATTAAATTAAGAACTACATTCATCATAAGCACTTTATATCTGTTATACACAATTTCTTTTTATATTAAAAATAAATACAGGGAGTATAGATTTTTTTTTCTTTCTCCTCTCCTCAAACTTAGAAGTCAGCAAGTCTTTCCACAGTAACAACTGTAAAACAGGAACTGAAATTATGAAACATGCCTACTATGAAATTTAGATTAAAGCATTAATTTTGCTATTTAGCTACAGAAATGTGCATTTTTAAAATGTTTTTCACATTAAATTAACAGTTTTGTGCTATTTTATACAGTCACAATGCCTCAATTGGATTTTTTTTAAGATTGTAATCTGTTCTATGAGACAGCTGATTAGTTTCAGAGACAGAAACTGATTAATTTCAAAATGACTCCTTATACAATCCGATGGAGTTAACAAAAGCTAGCACCTAAAGTTCTGAGTACTATATACTCAGTTTAACATACAATATACAAAATTAAAAATGGATAAGCACACTGGCTCCATAGCCATAAAACTTTTAAAACTGCCTTTTATGTCCCATAAAGCAGATCTGTGGGTTCCCAAACTTGCAGCCAAGCACTAAGAGAGAATTAACAAGTAATTTACTCTGTTTTGTGACATAATAAGAAAGTGGCTCTCAAAGTTTCAATCATGGCATCATAACCCAAAGAATCTTAGAATAACTGGTTCCAGCTAATGATATTCCACACTTTCTAAACCATCTGTGTAATAGAAGATCTATTCTAGCCTCTCTACCCAGTAATACTGTTAGCCTGTCCGTTATCTCGACTTTCATTCCACCCACAGAGCCATCTTTTCTTCTTAAGAAATACACACCACTTCTTCCCATCTACAAACTATCCTCTTCCTTCAAATTCTACACCTTACAAGGTATCCCATGTTTTTATCGTTTGTAGTGTTCTCCCTTTCTTGCACACACCACACCCCCCACCCCGATGCTTTTCTTTCCTTTGCCCTTTTCCTTCTTGTGCTTACACATAATTAAAGTTGGGATAAACTCCAAGGAGAAAATTATTAGTGGCATAAATAAAAGTGGTAATAGGTAATTAAAAAAGGCATCAAAATAGATCACAATGCAAATAAGCATTACAGAGAAAGGTGGAAGAGAAACAGGGTTTGCCCTAATAGAAAATAGAGACAGATTGTCAAAAATGTCATAGTAAATCCAAAACTGAGGGTTCTGGGTCATACAACATATAGGCAACTAGAACTGGGCAGAAATCGGAGAATTAGAAGACCAGGTAGCAACTGTAACTAAATAAACCCATAAAGACATCAAATGTTCCAGCAAAACCCACAAAAAGCTATTCTCTTCCCTTATGTAAAAAACCAACATTATTCCGTTTGCTGCGTCCTCAACCTCCAACATTTTAGGAAAAGAACTGATCTTAGGCCAATAACAAGATGAATTTAAATTTGAACAATGCATAAGTCAAATGAGAGAATGAAACACTCAGTTTTATAACAGATGTAGCATTCAAATTGGAAAAACAGTCATATTATTTTCTCTTCGTTTATTTTAAGAGAAGCACAATAAATTGCAAACATCACTCCTGCAGAAGTAAAAAATTAGGACTAATATACAAAGATTTCCTAGGAAAAGGGGTGGATAAGGAGGGATGACCAATACACAGAGCTCAAAAGGCAAAGCCATTAAATCCAGCTTAAGGGAATCGTGTGTCTGGAATTAAAAAGAAAGTATAGGATTTCAGCATGTTTTTCACTAAAGAGAAATAAAACCCTTCTCTCAACTGTCCCTTACTTTACCAAACATACTGTAGAAGATATTTAGAAAATGTATAGCCCACTGTTAGAATTGCATTCTATATAGATCACGATGAAAGTATGTGCTACATTTATTAGGTGTCACTCAAACTTTATGCCACATTTTGCTGCTTTTGTACTTCAAACTTCATTATCATATGGAAGTATACAAGCAAGTTTACATATAGATGTTGTACTATACAGCTATAGTACAAGTTTTGATGCAGAATTTTGTACCCAGTGGCAGAAAGAGGTTCTGCCACTCCCCAGTAATGTTTGCACATCTATTTCATTAATTATTCTAATGACTTGTAGGTAGTGACCAGTTAAAGGAAACGCAGTTCTAACTTTCTTATGCACCAGCAAAATAAGTAACAGCACTATCTGCTGTTTTCAGCATCTTAAAGTTACTTTAACACTTTTGAAATGTTACAAGATGACAGGAAAAATACAGAAGCTGCATTACTGTATTCACAATGTATTCCTAAGGAGCTAACACACCCTCAGACTCTCTGAACCATTTCAACACTTCAACATTTTTGTTGTTGCAAAGCAAAAAAGGGGCCTGTGAATGGAGTGTATGTACCCACTTTATCTCTCTTTGTATAATTCTTCCCAGTATCATTAGTAGGATATAGATAACTCAGTTTCTGCCCAAGTTATCTCAGCAGAGGACAGCCTTCACTCTTGGCACATTATTCAAATCTAATGTTTTTATAACCTCCTTTAGCTGTCACACTTCCTGAAAGTGAAAAATGTTACATAAATAAAACAACTGAGTGCTGGATTACGGCAGAACTTTGTCAGCATATACTGTTAAGTAATCATTCACTGCTAGGCATGACATTCCTCCTGAAATTTAAGGGTACACAGAGAAAACAGGGAGTCCTAACACTGAAATTATCAACACTGACCTCCACTGAGAAGGATAGAGACTGACCAGTTAACAGAGCCACCATACACAACTATTCTAAGCTCATTAGGGTGCTAACTCTGAAAAGTTTAAAATAATTTTTTGTAACTTAATCAAGGAATGTAAGAACAACTTTTTCTGGTGTACTCTGTAGAAACCAAACAGTGTTTGTTGCTTGTTTCTACATATACTGTGGCTTTGCTAATAATAAGGTGGCATTTCCACATACAGGCTTCAAATAACCAACATGTATATCCAAAGCATGCTTGCTGAACTAGCTCATGAAAAACACCAATACATTTCTATCCATATTTAAAGTCAACTTTGAGGATATTTTTGTTGCTGCACAAACAAAACACCGATCAATTAACACAACTTGGTCTCAGAAAAAATGACAAGATTCAGGCTTAAGAACACGCATTAAAATACCATTCAGTATCAAAGTATTGCAAAAGAAGGACACAGTCTGAGTCTTGATTATGCTAAGTCTCAGCAAACCAACTACAGGTATCTGTTTTTCTTAAAAGTCTTTCTAAAAGCATTTAAGCTAGCCAAGACAATTTTGATTCAACCAGGCGGGAGCAGCTACACCTAGAGTTACGTTAGCAGAACAGAAAGGTGGTAGCCTTCCATAATGTTAAAACCAAAACAAAATAGAACAAAACAAGGCAACTGACTGAGTTAATTTAGTAATTACTTAGTTCCAAGACCATACTTGACACACCTTACATCACTGAAACTCCATCAGGAAATCCTTCCTTTTTTCTGCTACTTAAAATGTTTAGTGGAAACTCCTTAGATTTTAAAAGAAGCCTGGTCAATGAATCTTTCCACTTACGTTTATTCTACTACAGTGCTATTTCCCTACATTCCAAAGAAAGATGGTGACAAATCCCTGCAGGAAAGTCAACACTTGCCTGTCTGAATTTTTCCTCATCTATAAGAAAAATACTCAGTTCCATTCTTAATGCAGATCTGGACATTTTCTTTAGAAACTAAACAAAAGAAGGTATATCACTAATAAAAAGAGACTAGCAAACCAATAACTGGATCTTTAATGCATATTCCATTGTATTAGCCTACCCAGAGCCTTTGTTTTTATCATAGGCAGGATGATGGAGAGCTGCCAGCTCTCCAAGTGGTTAATACAGGTGGTATGAACAGCAGTTAGACTGCTGTTTTGCTGTGGTCATGAATACATGGTAGCTAGGTGAATTCTTTTTATTACAAGCTGTCATGATTTCAGCTCAAATAGAGTTAACTTCCTTACTAGCAATTGGCTAGGATGAGAATAATGTTGATAACACACTAATGTTTTTAGTTGTTGCCAAGCTCTCAAGGCCTTTTCTGCTCTTCTCACTGCCCCACAAGCAAGTAGGCTGGGGGTGCACAAGAAGTTGGGAGGGGACACAGCTGGGACAGACGACCCCAACTGGCCAAAGGCACATCCCATACCATATCACATCATACTTAGCATATAAAGCTGGGGGGTAGAAGGAAGGGGAAGACATTCAGAGTGATGATGTCTTGTCTCCCTAAGGAACCATTGTGGGTGAGGGAGCCCTCCTTTTCTGAAGATGGCTAAACACCTGCCCGCTGATGGGAAGCAGTGAATTAACTCCTTGTTTTGTTTTACTTTGCTTGTGCACGCAGCTTTTGCTCGTGCACGCAGCTTTTGCTCGGCTTTAATTAAAGGGTCTTTATCTCAACCCACAAGTTTTCTCCCTTTTACCTTTCTCCCCCACTGGGGGGTAGGGGAGTGTGGGGTGTGTGAGCAAGCAGCTATGTGGTGCTTAGTTGCCAGCAGGATTAAATCACAACACAAGCCAACCAATATTCAGTATTTAATTTTTTTTTCTCATAGACTCTTGTGTACTATGGTAATATACCAGCAAATGATATTAAGAAATAAAAGGAGAAACAGCCATGAGAGTAAGCTTAGATGTTTGCATTTTTAAATTTAATTTAGAAGTTAGAACTTTTACCGTTCCCTCATCACTTTAAAGTATAATGGATAAAAATTTTACTGGAAGTATCAGGAAGACATTAGGAATTATTTTACAATAAGAATCACACATCCCCCAACCTTGTTCAGCTGTACAGATCTCCCTACCATCACAAGTCACTCATGCTAGTAGTCACTCTTTTACTATACTGAGCCAAAAAAATGGACTAGTGACTCAGTTGTTTTATGCAAGACAAGCTATTATTTGGTAGAATAATGTAGCAAGTCACAATGGAGGTTTCCAGTAATGCTGCCATTTGACCACAACTTAATTTTTTTTTCCCCTTTGAACAGAAGAAATTACCTAGACCAGCATTTCTCATAACTGAACTGCAACTCTCAATGAAGTTACAGGAAGATTCAAAGGGTGGGAGTCATAAATAGGTAGGGGAAAACTTAATTAAAAAATTAAGCTATTAAAAAATAACAAGAAAAACAATAAAACCAAATTACCCTGATTTACAGCTGGAAGCAGCTCATTTCCTTCAGGGGAGTAAGAAGCAGCTATGATTATTAGCTGCACTGATCTACACTAGTTAGGGAACTACCAGCTCCCTTAAACTGCTGGCAGCAGCTCAGTTTCTCCCAGGCAATATAAAGAGTATTTACACCTGCAGCTGATAATTACAGCTGATTTTCATTCCTTTTTTCTCCCCTAACACCCTGAGGAACTCAGCTGCTGCCAGCAATTAAAGTAGTACAGTAGTAAATTTTTCCTTGGGGAATTGTATAAAAGCAGATGAGCCTGGTGTTCAAGAAGTTTGGGTAACACTCATCTACTGTATTCACTACTTTATCAGTAAAGAAAATCTATGTTGATTAATACAATTAACTATGTTGAAACTAGGACCATGCTATTTTTCAAGGTTTATAAAATTTTTTCTATCTAGATACAACAGAGGCATACAGTAAATTAGGGCCAGAAATCACACAGATATTCAAACACTAATGACAGAAGACCTCGATTTCATATTGCTTTACTTTGGGTCTACCTGAGCATCTGATCTAGTAAAAACACTGTATCTCTCGAGCCGTCATTGTTTCCAAGAAACCATCCAAGTCACAAAGGTGGTATAATACAGCCTCATGGTAGGTACATGGGGCATTCCTGGAAGATTTCCATACAGGCACACAGGTAATGCGATTAGAAAAATCATTAAGCTTCTAAAAATGCGCTCTCCATCCACGCTAAAATTTGGCTTAGCTTATTGAAATGGAAAAACAGTCTGTGCTGGCTGCTGCCTGCTTTACCAGAGAGTGGTGAATTTTCAGATCCTTCCCATTTGTAAATGATAATATCCCTACCTTAATATAATAAAAGTATATGCACCAGTAAGCTACTTTGGAGGAAGTACGCAGTTTTACATTGTCTGGTAATGCAGTATGCCCTGGATTTATTCTATGAATCTATCAAGGTATCACTCTATGTAAGCATATAACCTTCCTCCTCTCTGCCCACTAGAACATTTATCATGAAGTTACCTATCTTCCTTAAGACTGGCATTTATTTGTAAAAAAAAAATATATATATTTCTGATGCAGAATATGATGTTAACTATGTCCTCTGGTAAGCCTCACACTACACAATATGCAAGATGGAAAAACCTCTTCACAATAGATGTATAAACACAACATGATTAGCTTTAAAATATTAAATCAGAACTTTTTGTTTTTCTCCCCAACTGTTCTGCAAGCAAATTTCTCACAATTCCATTCTTCTCATGACCCTTTTAACTGAAAAGAAAAAGACATTTACCAGGGAATCTCTGAATCATGTAATACACAAGGGTATAGAGCATTAACCTATGGTTTTGGAGTTGTTTTTTTTTTTCTGTTTTCTTCTTCTTTGCATTATTTAGATACTGTATAGCAGAGCGTTTGAAAGAAAGCATCACAGTCTCAGTGTGAAAATTCTGAAAGCCTAGTCACAAGAATCATGGCAGGGCTGTTTTATTTTTAAGAACCACTAGTTATTTTCAGGTCATTTAATTTTACAACTTCACCTATTGCTTTTGGAAAACCTATCGATTTCAAAACACATGCAAAATCACATCTTTCAGTTTCCATGTTCTTACAATTATACTCAGCTAGGAATGCGCATTTGTGCCAGAGATGAAACTAAAAAAAAAAAAAAAATTAATAGTCTATGCTTTCTCCTCATTTATTTTTAAATGTAAGTAGTTCCTTTCACAATCAAAGTATGCTCAATGTTATTTTTCTTTTTTACATCATGATTACTGTACTTTCCAGTTGATAACTGCATAAGCAGAACTACTGCAGAGTGAATGTTGATGTGGGGCTATAACCCCACATTCCTCCCAAGCAGCCCTGTCCTCTGAGCTGTCATGGGACAGGGAGGCATTCCACATCTACACTCCCTTAACCACTGCAGGTCTCTTGACCCCAAGCACCATACATGACCTTCACCTGACATGCAGTTATGGTTTTTAACAGTCATTTTGTCATAAAATCCCACATGGAGGCAAGGTTTCATTAAATTACCTCCCAGCAGGAAGAGAGTAAGCCTTGAAGTTTTCTTGTGACCTCTGTTTTGGGAAAGGATAGCTAACGTGCACTTTGTTGAAGCAGCTGTAATTTACAGGTTACCGGGACCAGTCAACTCAAATTAAAGGTATTGTAGACAATAACATGTTTATCTGTGATCAAGTCAGAGACAACATGAAATTAAAATTCGAGTTAACTGAACTAAGTGTGTTTTATCAGGAGATTTAGAAAACATCTGCAAAGCAGTTTGAGATTACTTCTGAGTCACATTTAAGATCATTAAAAATTTAGCACTGAAGTGTTGCACACACGTAACACATGCATCACTACTGCTATTGTAATGCACACGAACATTGGTTCACCAGTGTTCTACACCAGGGAAGGGATCCAATATTATGAAGTTCATAAAGTTTTACTAGTAAGTTGCTGTTACTTTACATTCATTTCTTCATTACATATGATTAAATAAATAATGAGTGATCAGAGAGGGACAGAAACCATATACTGTCCACACTCAGGCTAGCTCAGCAACAGGTGTTAATAGCAGCTTAGGAGAGATATCATTACTGAGCCCCACAGAACTGAATGAGTATTTTTCATTATTGAACCCATTCTGGGAGAAGGAAAATCAAATCAAAAACAGCCTTCAAAATGTGAAGCCCCATTAAAAAATACCACCATAAAAATAGAATGAATGAATCAAAAAAGAATTACTCCTACACTGCTGGCAGCTACTTGGGAGATACAAATGTGCTCAGATTTATTAATTTAAAGGGCTGCCTGAAGATGCAGAGATTAAGAAAAAAGTGGAAGTTAAATACAATTGATAATTAATTCCTCTCCTGTTTCCCTCTCCACCCCACTTGCCCACTTGCTCATAAAGAAAGTCCTACTTGTAATCAACTAGCATATTACAAATTTATCTAAAGCAGGTAATCAGGCCACCCAGAAGAGAAAGAATGACTACTGGCTGTCAACCTTGTAACTCCCTAATTTCCCTAGCACAGGATGCCACAAACATCTTTATCATCACCCAGCTAGGTTAGCCTATACTCCTACATGCACCCCCTCTTCACAAACAGCTCCTTCTCACCACCACACAGCCCTCTTCTACCAACCTGTCCTCTTCCACTGGCAATGACCCTTCCTCAAGCCTTGCCCACTTTTCCTCCCAGTCACTTTATCCTCTGTTCCCAGGGGGAGAGAACGCCGGAGAACTGTGTCTCCCTCCCAAGCCATGAGGACCATGCCACCAACTGCCAGCAGCTCCCACCTGCCCCTTTCCTCCAAGGGGCCCGATCTCCAGCCCCACTCCTTTGGGGAAAAGCTACACCTTCCCTTCATACCTTTATTTTTTTCAGGGGGGTTGGTTGAGGAGGGAGGTGGTGGTGTATTTTGGAGGGGTGGGGTGGGTATCGCTCAGTTTGGGGAGGGCTGAGGCGGCTGCCAACAAGCAACTTCCACGGGCAGCTCCAGCAGGACACCGCGGACTTTCCTCTCGTCAGCCGAACCTGTTCGCTCCCCGCCGCCGCCCACCAGCACCGGGGCGGGTGGAGAGATGCCGTCGCCCTCCACCCCTCCACTGCGGGCAGGGAAACTCCACCATGCCCGACCCTCATTCCCCTAAGCGGGGGCTCAGAGCCTCCCCGCGCCCCCGCTGGTCTGTCAGCGACCCAGCAAGCGCTCGTAGCTCCGCTCGTATGTCACCCCCCTCCCAAGTAGCCCAGGGACTGACCCTGCCTGCGCCTCACTCACCTCTGGCCGGGCAGGGGAGGGCGGACGCTTCTGTCCGGCGACCCAGCCCTGGGCAGGACGGTAACGAGCAGCGCCGCCATGCACCTGCTGCGAGCGGCGGCGTGAGGAGGGCAACAGCCGCAGCGCGAGGAGGCAACGGCCGCGGCGCGCGGCGGCGCGAGGAGGGCAACGGCCCGGGCAGGCGGCGGCGTGAGGAGGGCAACGGCCGCGGCGGCGCAGGGAGCGGGCGGGATGGGCGCTCGGGAGGCAGCCGGGGAAGGCGACATTACATTCGAGGGAGTTTAATGCAGCAGCTCGGCGTAATCCCCAGCGCCGTCGCAAGGAAGTTGGCAGGCCGACGGACGTGGCTGGCCACTCCGGGGAGCGGGGTTCCCCTCGCCGCCGCTACCACCGCAGCCGCCGGCGGGCGGAGGGATGTCGGCAGCGGCAAGATTTTTCGGCTAGGTTAATGGGGGAGGTAATTTACAAAGTCAGTCATCACAGCAGAATAGTAATTTTTGTGGTCTGGGAGTTTTTTTTTTTTTCTCTCCACTTAAAGGATGCTTTGGAGGTTTTCTTAGTTTGCTGTATGCACACTGAAAAGGCTACAAAAGGCTCTTTAATGGATTTCCTATTAAAGAAAAACAATACCTATACATTCTTCTGAAAAACAATATTCTTACATTTACACAGCACCTTTATTCCAGACCAGTTTACAAGATGTGGCCTGGCCTTTGGGCCACTGAGTCACTCCGTGCAAGTTCCCAATGGCCTCCAGGTGTTGGCAGGACCTGGGGTTTGTAGATGACTAAGTAACGTCACCTCCAAAATATAGCCACTTCAGGGTGAAGAATGGAAGCCCAGTAACAGCAGAATGGAGGCATTTTTGTCAGAGAGCCTCATACAACTCTGAGGAAAATGCCCCTGGAAGGGAGCTGAGGTTGGTCAGTGAGTGCTCTGCTCTTGGTGGAAAGGAATGGAGCTTTTCTGCAGAAGTAAAATGGATTGCTTGCCCCAATCTAACTTGGAAAGACAGAATTAAAGAGAAGAAAAACACAAAATATTTAAAGGATTAATCAAATTACTTCATTCAAAGCTCCATAATGATGCTAGGCAACGGTATCTTCCAGTGTACTTCATTCACCTTTTGCATCTGGTCCCAAAGAGGTGAAGTGATTTGGCTTTTCCTTTACAACCAAACACATCTGTCAATAGAGTTTCCCACTAAGTCCGGAAAAAACTTAGGTCAGGGTCCTTGTATTTGGAATGACATCTATATTGCAATAATTTTTTAAAGGTTTGTTTTTTTTTTAAAATATTTAGAATAAAAGAAATACCTGTGACTAATATTTTTTTACATAGATATGCTAAACTTGTAAGACGACTTATCTAAAACCAGTTAACATAAAGTTACTGAATAAAACCCCAAACTTTAAAAGAATGTTATAGTTCATAAATTGAACTGTAGTTTGCTGGTATGGCATCCTTAAAATACCCTGCAGTCTTCCAAACTATGGTGGTCTGGGTGAAATGTAGCTCTTGCCTCTTCTAATCAAGCTTCAGTCTCTTCTCAATCAGATTATTTTATTTCTGATTTCATATATTAAACATAATTTATGCAACTTCTCTCGTGTTATTTAATTTGAAGTGATGAAATGCTAGGAGTAAAACCTTTCAGTGTACAGGGAAAAGTTACTTCCCAGTTCACAAGGCAAAATCAGTCAAGCAGATTCAGGTGTCTACACATGTAAAGAACTGTATAAAGGAAGCTTTCACTTCCGACTGGGAAATACTGATACACTGAAAAATTTTTAAAGCATAGGTATAATTGCAATGTTATACTTTATAAGTAAATTGGCAATGTTTTGTATTAAAGGTACTAGTATTTACTTTTTGTTGATCAGATGCTTGTGTGCATGCTATGTGTATAGATAAAAGATGGGAATTAGTCACCCCTTGTGGATCGATCAATCTGAAAAACTAAGGTACTCATTGTTACATTGTGGGCTCTCTTATCTTACCAAACAAGCAACTTGAAAGCATTAGA
Source organism: Nycticryphes semicollaris (assembly GCA_013400055.1). Taxonomy (NCBI): domain Eukaryota; kingdom Metazoa; phylum Chordata; class Aves; order Charadriiformes; family Rostratulidae; genus Nycticryphes; species Nycticryphes semicollaris. The sequence continues at coordinate 619,791 of VXBJ01006619.1, read as the reverse complement.
GATGTCAAATGAGTATCTTTTCCACACTGCCTTTCTGTAACTTAGATATCAATGCTGTTCCGCTCTTCCACATGGTGCAGAAAGGCCTAATGTTTTAAAAATCATGTTCATCGTCATTTGTAAATGTGTCTTCATTCATTTATTCAAGCTAAGTTTGTTTCCACCTTTTTTTACCTGTTGAAAGCAGTATGTACATAAAGCCTCTGGATTACAGACAATCATTTGTTTGAAGAAATTAATATAGCAAACAAAATTCCAGTAACAGCATTCAAATAGTGAAGTACAATCTATTTGAGCAAGAATTGTGCAGAGCCTTTAATCTTGGTTTAGCCCAATCATTATTTGTTTATACACAAAAAGTGTGGTTGGAATTTCATAGTAATACATTAAGCTATGAGCACATGTATCATCCTACTTGCTACTTTTCTGATACCTGTTCTATATCTTTATCCAGGTATTACAGCAAATAGAAAATTATATTGTTAAAATAAAATTTCAGTTCTATTTATCATTTGCTCACTACATTTTTAAGTTTCTTTGGACCTCTCCTTTTCTGTATTTATATCCCGTGTAAAAGATTTCTTTTTGAGTTTGCAATTTTTTTCACTTTTTTGTCACTTGCAAATCAAAGCAAGTCAAAAGACTCTGCCTTACATAGAAATGAAATTAACGAACAGAAAAAACCTGCTGCTTTTATCTAACTGTGGGGAGGAGCATTTCTTAATGTATCTGGCTAATCCACCATCTCAGGAAACAGAAGATAACAGCAGTATTTCTTAAAAATTATTTGAAATGGTTCATTACACTAACAGCTCCAATTTTTCCATTCTGAAATCACATGTAAAAAAGATCTTATTACAACATATTTATTTTAAATAAAGTTACATACATGGCAGATAAACTAGAAAAAAAGACCCAAAACCAAAACACAAACTCCAAAATTTAGAAAGCTACTAGAATCTTGACTGTTAAACTGGCTGCCTTTGAGCAAATCAGTATTGTTTCAATTATTTCCCAAGGTTGGAAAACCAGATGATAACTGTTGTACCAAGCTAGATAATTCCAAGCTATTGGCACCAGCTTCATTTACATATGAAATGAAAGCCAAGAGCAGAAATTTCTTTGGAGGATCAGCTGGAAACGATGAACATAGTGGAATTTTACAAGGAGAAACATAAGAATTATGCATCGTGTTATGCCAAAACCCCATTGCCATACTTAAAGAAAACTTGCTTGAAAAGCAACAATTTAGGCAAGGACAATTACATAGGTGGATGTATTAGGTTATCATAGGTTTTTATGAATTCTTTTTCCTTCAAATCTTAAAAAAATATGCAAACCCCAACAACGGGTCTAAAGTTAAAATAGATAATGTCAATGAGATCTGACACCCTGCGTCATACAGGATTAACTTCTCATCGCCTACATACAGTCTTTGTTCATTAAAAGCAAACATGTGAAAACAGACATCAGCACCTCACACTGCAATTAATAGCTGGAAACTAATGATGTTTTACAGTTCTGGATTACTTGCCACTCATTTTAACTTTTTTGTCACCTGGCTACACAAGACTCTCTGACTATAGTTGAGCAACTAAGTTCTGTGTGACATTCCAAGGCCTACTTGGAATGGGACCAATAATCAGCTTCTGACCAACTAGGAACTAGTTTAACTAGCTAATGTTAGAAATACTAACTGGCAACGTATGTATACCAAGGACTTACAATTTACAACAGCAAAGTCCCAAACTGTTTCCTGAATATGGGCATCAATGTTGTGGGTTTTTGTTGGTTTTTTTTTTGTTGTTTTTTTTTTTTTTTAAGTGTGGTTGATCATATCTTTTTTTAAAAAAAAAAACCAAAACAAAACAAAAAATGAGAGAAAGAGGCTTTCATTTTTAACTTGCAAACCAGTCCTGCAGCTAGCAGAGTACTTTATCACATGTTCATTTAAAATAAAACAGAAGCTGTTCTCTGACCAGGTAGAACACAGACCTCCCCCTTGGTGCCTTAAACACCATGTTACGAGGTCATTCTCAGCCCTGGTTTTTCCATCTCTGGTACAGGGAGCTCCTAATTCCCTATCTACCTGCCAGCGTTTCCAGGGAGACTAAGCAAGAGAAATGCTGCTAATTTCTGAAGCAGCAATCAGGGCAGGTTCTAGATTTGTTTTCAACTTGACCTGATGTCACCTAACACTATGCAAAATGGCCCAGAAAACTCTTCCTTGTTTCTGCCTTTTGTTCCTTCCTCCTTTTTTTTTTTTTCTTCTACTCTCGAGGAGCAAGAGAATCCTCATCTATGCATTTTTTTGAAAGGATCAGGTCTTAATTCTCAAAATGAAGAGGCAGAATGGAACACGGTTTATGCCATTTTCTAACTTTCATAAGAGTTTCTGCGTATATCTTTTCTTGTGTATACTTTCGTAATCTCTTAGGGCCATTGGTGAACTGAGCCAAGCAGGTGTATTTCTAGACCTCTGTGAAAAACCACAGGTATCTAAGGGCTTCAGCAGGTTATGGAGGTCCACCTGAGTAGATCTGACTGCATAGTTGGGACAATGGGTCGAGCCTGACTATCTAGACTTCTCCAGCACTGCCTTCATTCAGCGTCAAAAGGTTGCATCACTTCGAAACCTACTAATGTAAATAACAGCAAAATCTCCATCTGATATCTTGGTAGGTTTATAACAAACCCCATGCTCAGCTTTTTTAATCTTCCCCCTGAGTTAGCCACACAGAAAAAAATCCCCAATAGAGCTCACAATCTATCGTATTCCTGGAGCCAAAAACAGAACTAAAAAACTTTTGTTCAAAAACCACCTAGCATTATAAACAAGTAAATAGAAACATTAAAATGAAGTTGCCGAAAACTAAATTTCCACAAAAATTAGAAGCATCAGTATTCTGTGGCTGCTACAGTCATTAACTGTTATGCATTTGGCGTGATTCAGAACAGTCATCACACTGCTAAACCAATTATAACTGGATCTACTTCAACGTATAGCGTGTCACGAGAGGGGACTAGAGTATTGTGACCCATAGCAAGGATCACTGCTCGGGAGTGCTGAGATTAAGAATATGTCAAAAGCGCCAGATTTTTAAACTGCTGCATTAGTAAAGATCTGTATGGTTTTCATCAGTGCTGACGTGGACTCAAAGGGAGAAAGAAGAGTAAAATGGAGAATGAGCATGATTAAAAATGTAGGCACAGACATTGCTGGTTTATTTTTAATGCAAGAGGACAGTAATAGAATGACCACTGGCTAATAAATGTACAGCATACAAGAATATTTACATTTCTCTAGTAACTTAGCATCTTAAAGGTCCAACTCGGGCACAACTTTTAACTTTTGAGGATATCACCGCATAACAGGAAAGTGAGAAAATCACTGCTGAGAGAATAGAATGTCAAAGAAATTTCAGCTAAATTGAACAGTAAAACATTGCTTAACTTTTCAGCAAATAACATACAGTTCTACATATTAAAATGGCAGGTTTTTTTTCCTTCTACACTGTGGAGTAGTGTAACCAATCCACAGGAGTTAAATGCAGAATATTCATCCCAGAACAGATCATTGTACAACTGGTTAGACGTGACACAGTAAAACCTTGTCTAAAAGCAGAACTTTTTATTTAGTAGACCAAATCTTTACCGTGTTATGGCAAATACCATACTTTCCATTTTCTAATTAATGGGCTCCACAAAAAGAAACAGCATAAACACAGGCATATGTATTAGAGTATTTAACACTCTTCCACTTGAACGTGCCAGAGCATTGCTGCTAACACACATGCAACAAGCTTTAAAAACACAGTATTTTTAACCTGGTAGTATTAGTTTAATGGCTGAACAACAAAGTGGGGGGGTGGGGAGGGTGGAGGGGGAGAGGACCAAACGTACTATAATTATATAGCATCAACACTATCCACCAAATCGTAACGTGACTTGGCCTGCTTTCACAAGACTGAATCGGCTGGAAACATATTCTAGGCACCTGTGGGAGAGATCTATAACGAGAATGATGGAAACCACAAATTTAACAGGTTTTATTTAGTGCTATCATGTTTCACTGCACAAGAAAGCATGAGTGCTTTAAAAAGATGACTTTACCAGGTAAGCACATTGTCAAAACTTGTTTCAATAATATATTTGTTTTTAGTAATGTACTAGTCTATAATAACCTACAATAGTAACTGAAACTGACGTTATCTATTAAGTGTAAGATCCAATATAATTCAATTAAATACCAATCTAACAAATTTTATGCAGATTACTTTACTCCATCTTGTACATTCCTTTATCTCTAGGGATCATTCTCAATTTCCTTTTCTGTAGCTTTTCTAGCGCTACACTGCATTTTGGTAATATCACTACTGAAGCTGAAGACAATATTTCAACTATTAAGCCTACCAGAAAATTATAGTTAGATTTATATCTGGTTTAGTCATACAACTTTGCTTTCCAATGATTTTTCAAAGTACTTTTCCATAAAGACTAGAAAGTTCAGATGGGACACCAACATTGTTTTTGGTCTATTCTGACTTTCAAACTAGTTTTTGAGGATATTAATAGCCTTTGTACAAGCATGTTCATTAGAAAGAAGGCTGTTAGCACATCCTAGATTGCCAGACTCTTCCCATTTTAAATCCCAGTTGCTTATAACTTTGCCAGACATTAAATGCTTGGGCTGAAATTTTCCATGCAATGTCTGTGCCTCAAGCTGAGATGTGTTGGAAAATTTCAGCTAAAAAATACAACTGTTTCCAAGAATGAGGCTAGGGGAAAAACATTCCGTTTCACTTGTGGAAAAAAAGAAGGAAAAAAAAAAAACCTAAGAGACATTTTCACTGCAAAGCTCACGTGCTCTCATGCACTGCCCTGAAATTGGCAGGAAGGAATCTTTTTGTTAGAAATTATATTTTTCTTACTTCTCCTGTGAAAATCAACCCAGTATGGGCTACTTATAAGCCTTTGAAAAATTGTGACCTATGTGAATTTACTACCATGTGGGATTGGAAAGAACTGCCTAATAGCCTGAATTCAGTCCCATGCAATCATGACAAATGTATAGTAGATGTCCAGGTCCAAGAGCTCCACAGACAATCTTGGCATATGCTCCTGCAAGCCTTTGGACCCAAACCACTCTATTATAATACTCTATTACAACACACTAAAAACACGAAGCATGAGATTAAAACCATTATGCCAATTTGGTACAGAAAGAAAGCAGTAGAAGCTGGAGAAAGAGGTGGGAAGGAATTGCTAATACAGTCATTGAATAAAATTTCAAGGTGACATAAGGACCAGACTGCTGGACAAACTGCAAGTCACAGGGGAAGGCAACAGTCATTTTGCAATTTGATGTGGGGGAAGATTCTTCTTGACCTCAAGTTTGGCCTTCGGTTCCAGCAACAGCCATCACTGGAAATTACATCCACACTGACAAGAGTTTCATCTCTGGTCTGGGCATTACTGGGTTTTGTTTGTGAACAGAGAATATGGTATCTGTCTCTCTAGTACTTTCAGTGACCCACTGCTGTGACACAAAGGAAGAAACTGATTAATTGAGAAGTCAGAAAAAGACCTGACCCTACAGCAGCAGCTGCAATGCCTACAGACAAATGGACTTAAATGGGAAGAGAAACCTGGATTGGACTGGTACTGGTTGAGTCTGTAGGTGCAAGCGAAGACTACAGTGCTCGACAACCCACATTCAGCACACATATGGCTTTTTCAACTTTAATATCCAAATGATTTCAAGAGGCAAGACCGTTTTGCCACTAGCCTTTCAAATATACAAACCATCACTTTTCTGCAACCCGAAAATGTCAGTTTGCTATGACTTCTCTGGGATATGCAGCTTCATAAGCCATGGCAAAGAAGACAGGCAGGATCCCCCAGAATGGTGGTAACCACCAACCTCTCAGCCTCACCTCTCTACCTGGGAAAATCATGGAACCAATCCTCCTAGGATCACCTCCTGCAGGACAATGAAGCCATTCAAGACAGCTACGTGACTTCACCAAGGGCAAGTCCTGCCTGACCAACCCAGTGGCCTTCTACGATAGTGACTAACTCAGTAGACAAGGGAAGATACAAATGTCATCTGTCTGGAATTCTGTAAGGCCTTTGACATGGCCCCCACACCATCCTTCTCTCTTAATTGCAGAGAGATGGATTTGGTGGGTGGACTGTTCAGTGGATGAGAAACTGGTTGGATGGTTACATCCAGAGATTAGCGGTCAATGGCTCAATATCCAGATGGAGATCAGTGGAAAGTGGTATCCTTCAGGAGTCCATACTGGGACCAGTACTGTTCAATTTCTTCATCAATGACATAGACAGCAGGATTGAGAGCACCCTCAGCAAGTTTGCAGATGACAGCAACCTGAGTGGCGAAGTTAATACACCTGAGGGACAGGATGCCACCCAGAGGGACCTGGACAAGCTTTAGAAGAGGGCCTGTGTGAACCTCATGAGATTCAACAAGGCCAGGTGCAGGGTCTTGCACCTGGGTTGGGGCGATCCCCAGTATCAATACAGGCTGGGGGATGAAGGGATTGAGAGCAGCCCTGCCAAGAAGGGAGGGAGTACTGGTGAATTAAAAGCTTGACATGAGCCAGAGCCAGCAGTGTGCACTCGTAGTCCAGAAGGTCAAGCGTCTCCTGGGCTGCATCAAAGGAGGTGCAGCCAAGCAGGTCAATGGAGGTGACTCCACCCCTTTACTCCACTCTGGTGAGACCCTACCTGGAGTACTACATCCAGCTCTGGGGCCCTTAGAATAGAAAAGTTATAGACCTGTTGGAACAGGTCCAGATGAGGGCAACAAAGATGCTTAGAGGGATGGAATACCTCTCTTACAAGGACAAGCTGAAAGAGTTGGGGTTGCGCAGCCTGGAGAAGAGAGGGCTCCAGGGAGACCTTATTGCAGCCTTTCAGTACTTAAAGGGGACTTATAAGAAAGATGACAAACTTTTTAGCAGGGCCTGTAGCGATAGGACAACAGGTAACAGTTTTTAAACAAAAAGGGGGTAGATTTAGTCTAAATACAAGGAAGACATTTTTTAGAATGAGGGTGGTAAAACACAGCCACAGGTTGCTCACAGAGGTGGTAGATGCACCATCTCTGGAAACAGTCAAGGTCAGGTTGGACAGGGCTCTGAGCAACCTGGTCTAGTGAGAGGTGTCTTACCCATGGCAGGAGGTTGGAAGTAGATGACCTTTAAAGGTCCCTTCCAACCCAAACTATTCCATGATTGACACCAATGTTTGTATAAGGGTCATAAAGAATAAACAAAATTTTAGCTTGTTTAAACTTGGTTTTTTTTTTTAATTGTACAACTTGCAATTGTTTCCTATTTTGGTATTCTTGGCTGATTTTGCCCCCGTGTTCCATGAAGCCCTGGCATAGTCATTAAGCTTTTTAGTACCTTTTGTGGTTAACAACCTCTGGTTTCTTTACAGGGGCACTGTACAGATACAATCACTCCAACTGAGTCCAGAGCACTACTCTGTCATTTATTTTACAAAGGCACCTGATGTAAATGAAAGTCTTGTGTTGTCAGAGCGCTGTAAACATCTAGCTGCTATCAGCCCAACCTTTGACTTGGAAGCAACAAATTAACTAGCTGCAGATCTGGTAAAGACTATGAAAACCAATTTTGAAGTACCAATCATGGTTCATTTCTGTATTGCAATAAGTGCCGTGGTTCAAGAGGCTTGGGGTGAGTTTCTACAAAAGTTCATATAAACCTATTTGGGCATGTGGAAATTCTGGAACCATCACTGGTCAAACTGAAAAATTATATAAACCCATTATGCTTTCTCTTCATATGCATTCTACAGAAACGCCACATGCGTTTACAGAGTGACAATTATAGCATGAATCACATCAGCCACACACTTGTGTTTTCTCCAGATTCAAAGTTTTAGAGCACTGCTCTGAAAGACTGCCCATCAGGAACACTTGTGGTGCAAGGACAAAATGTGATAGATTCACAGCTGTTCCATTCTGCCACAAACATAAAAATGAGCTTCCTGCTGAGCCATTAAAGACAGACAGCGTACCACATATCGGTTCTTACTCACATTCAACTTTGGATGGCCCTAAGACAGCTGGGATATATTCCTGCCTGCTTTAGCGCCACCCACAAGCATTCAGAAACCAAAGCTTTCTGGTATGTTGTGGTAACAGAAAATTGTGAACGGAGAGTGGTAGCTTGTAGGCCTTAAGTTCAGGGCAGAGCCATAGAGTTTACTTTCTGTGGAGAAGTGCTATAGAAGTGATGGAAATTACAGGATAAGGAACTACATCTGCTTCTGTTGTGGAGGTCCTGGATGGTGGAGATAAAATAACAATCTTTTCCACAACTAGATACCTAATGTGGTTCTTTCTTTTCTAACTGGAGATTCAAGAACATGATCTGAGGGAATGCAAAGCTCTAACAGCTGGAGCTAAACTAATTGAGAATTGCAGCTTAGGCATATGAAGTGCAATAATAAAGCTAAAATAATAAAGAACTCTTAAAGTTCAGATACCTTGAATTCATAATCTGATATTTGTGAATGCTTATAGCCTCTGATAATTCCTATAAAAGACGATAAAGCTATTTGGCAGACTAAGCGGTTTAAGAAGGACCATAGAAGCGTGACTTTGTTACCTATGACTGTGTTTGTACTCAGTTGTGTATGGGCGTGTGTATTTGTATATATATGGAACTTTTGGACCATGGGGGTAAAAACACATGACAAATTGTCTTCTCAAAGTAACATCACACATCACCATATAACTAAAATTCTCATCATATATCTAGATAATGTTACCATATATCAATATGATCTCTCTGTTTCTTAATTTAATGTGATTTTACTTTGAGAGTCAAGCTGTTTCATTTAGGATGGAAAGGGTAAGAGACTTAATTACATACTTCGCTGCTCTCCCCTCCAAGTCCACTTTTGTTTGGATCTTGTTTTATTCCATTTGTACCTGTACTGGACACCTAGAAAATCTTCATTCATGAAAGAACAATTGTAGGATCATGACCTTCATTTAATTTGTGACCATGCTACTAGCTGCAATCTGCTTTGAAACCAGAGAACACCTGAAGGGAAAAATCAGAGAACAGCATAGGAATTACAAATCCTCCTCTTCTAGAGGTGAGTAATGTCTTAGTTTTATTCTTTTCTTGTTTCTCTCCTCTCCTAAATGTAATGAAAGATCTACACACTTTAAGCATTGCAGTCTTTGATTCTGCATATGGACAACTTGAAATAAACTTTTATTAGTAACTTAAAATATCCTAAGCTAGAGGAGAAAGTGCCGTTCAGCAGTCTGTCCTAATTTAGGCTTCTTTCATCCAAAAGCTTCATTGACCTATGTAAAAGTTAGCATATGCTTAACACTATAGGATAAAAAACCTAATGAATATTTTTGTAATTTAGGTACATTTATGAACAAAAGAAAAATTAAATAGTGGAATGATAAGTTAAAAAATGAGGAGCTCTATGGTCAGGAATTTCTAGAAAATTAAGTCATTCAACACAATGGTGAGTTATCAACACAGAGGATTTACCTCTTATGGTAACCCTGAACCACTTGATGAAGGTTTCTGTTCCATATGCAGTTGTTGTGTCTGAGCTAATTTTGAGGCTAACTTCACTTCTTGAGTTTCTCAAGAGCTTGATTTCTCAAATTCATGTTGCACAATTCTTTGCATTGATTGTGCTTGTTTAGAAATTGAGAAGGAAATCAGGAACAACTATGGTGGATATAAGTTTTGTGAAATATTTAAGGAGCCTTAGCACAATTAAGTCTTTTTAATGAGGTAAGAAATCTTAACTATGCTAAGACACTATAAACACTTAAGTCTCCTTAGGAGTTTAGAGTAGCCCAGCCATGCTAGGACACTGTAAGAGCTTAAAGAAATTTTAATTGGTTAATAAGCCATAAATTCTTAACCGATCTTAAAAGAGTTAAGTACTATAATCCCAAATGCTTGATTCTTTTATCCAGTCAAAATGATCAATGATGTCAAAACCGTAAGCCTCTGAAGTTCGGTATAATTTTCCTTTGTCTCACGGAGCCAAAGTCTGCAACCATGCTGAACCAAACTTTCAGTGGCCAGTGAGCTCAGCCTGCTCTGAATTAATATCTCTTTGCCATTTGGGTGAATTTTTACTAAGAGCTCAGTCCTAAATACCGATTGCCTGAAGTGTAAGCAGAATCCTGCCCTGAACCTTCTGTGAAGCTCACTAGATGTATTTACCTTGGGTTGAGCTAAAAACCTGTGATCAAGCATCAGCTGCCTGCCAGCCTCTTAGTTCCCAAGCCAGTGACACATCCTGTGACCCATTCCTCTGATGAGGAAGATTAAAAAGATGTATCAATTGTATGATTGGAAATGTATTTACAAATAAAATTTAATTATCTTGTTGGGAAAACAAAGAAATTATAGCGCTTCCTAAGAAAAAATGCAGCAAGCAGTTAGCGATAGCTTTCCAAATGACTGCTCCGGATATGTTAGTGAGCTGCATATCAACAGGCTAGGATAAAGTTCCTATGCCTTACATACTGAAGGGTTGTAACTACCATGTAAACCATGCATTTATAATCAAATTATGTGTCCATCTCCATCCCACCTGCCAGTATGCTATTGTTAAGATACACTTCTTTAAATTTTTTTTAGGTGTAGCCTAATTTGTGGTTTTTTTTAATGTTTGGCTGAATTTTTATGGTAGTTGATACTAGTAAAAATAATTTACTGACTCTTCCTGGTTAAAAAACAGCAGACCAAAAACTCAGTTTAACATCATTTAACAGGGCAGCCACTATAGACAGAAACCTCTGACTGTGCAGTCAGTATTCCAAAGACGCTGTGAGCATTAAGGCAATGTTCCAGGAATATTTATGAAATTAAATTAGCCAGATTAATTCCAAATATTATCTGACAGTGGTATTACTGAGAAAATACACATATTTATTAGAGAGCAGTGACTTTCTTGCAATTTTAATAATTATTACAGGGGAGAGGGAGCTTTTAAAGACACCTAATGACTTTGGGCTTACTGATTGTATACACTGCTGCTTTTACATCTTACGGATAGAAAAAGATCCCCTCCACATATATAAGCATTTCATTAGTAGCAATGTTCTATGTTTTCTGACTTTGTGCAGGAAACTAGTTTATGACTAATAAACTTCCTTATGAATAAGAAGTGAGTTTTGACCGTTACTCACGGATTGGAATCCATGGCTGGCTCCTTGGTATAGAAGGGATCTATGTACTAATGCCCTAAACTTGTAGGATAGAATGAAGTCTCAGAAGAATGATGACTATATTGCCACTGAAAAGGTTAAACTGCATTTTTGCAGCTTTGAAATAAATCAGAGGACATTTCTGAAGAGCAGTTATGCTGCCTATGAACAACTAAACCAGGTTTGAAGGGGTTTTTTGTTTACTTTTCTTTGCTATGGAATCACCTTAAGCAGCAGTAGCTCATAGCTAGATGTTGTAAATCCTACTCCAGGTGTTTGGCGTGACATAACGCAATGGAACAAATAGACGATGGATGAAAAAAAGACAGCAGGTACCACAGTTTCTGTGGCACTGAAAGAAGGTGGAGAAGACAATTTTAGGGCCTTACGGAAAAAAAAAAAAAAACAAAACCAAACAAACCCTTGTAACATTAGCGCTTTTTAAGGCAATTCACAGCTAGAGAGTTGTGAGGTACATAGTCAAGTGCACCAAAGACTGTCCAGAGAGAGGAATCTGGTCATGGAGCCATGTGGAATGTTTGCAACAAGGAAGACAGACAAAAAAAGCCAGTAACTAAACATTTAACATCCCAGATGAGACATTATTGTAGTATGCATGTTTCAGACTTGCTGAAGCGACTCCACACGGCCTCAAGACTTTTCTGGTGTTGCCAACTATAGGTACTTGAAAGTGCCAGTCAGTCTTCAAAATACGATGACTTAAAAATAATTAGATTTGTAAAAATAAATCTTAATTTTTTTTTTTATTACTATCTGTACTTTCAGTAACAAGACAAAATTTGGTTCAACTGTCTTTTCAGCAACCATAAAAACTAGAAATCATAATTAAAAATATCTTGTTTAAAAACATTTCTGTTTTCTGTCACATAAGTTTAAGGGCTGGGACAAATATACAACTTCCATGCCTATGAGCCACTCTGCCCATTCTGCCTGACTTCTTCCTGCATCAGTCAGTTTTACCGGAAAAAAAAAACTCTAATTATGCCCTTCATTTAATGTTTGCTGTTGCCCAGGTATAGCTCAGCTTAATAGTGCAATTGCCTTATATCTAACAAATCACTACTGCTTGAACAAGACAAGTCTCAGGCCTACCCAAGGCAAGAGAAGAATCACTACTACTCTTGATTATACTTAGAATTCCTGACTAGAATATTGCTTCTTTTCATCTAGCAATTCATAATTCCTAAAAGCTACTGATACCTAAAAAAGCATTGTATGTTAAAAAATACCTACTTATTACAAGTTTTCTGGATTTGGAACAAAAACATTTAGATATTTAAAAATTGCAAAACAATTGCTACATTAAACATAATACATTTGAAAAAATGTTATTTGCAGAAAGGCTAATTCTTTCTAAACAGCTTGTAAACGTGCTTATTTCATTTATCTGTAGATATTTTTGAAGGACCATTTATGCTTTTTAGGTATGAGAATGGAGTAATTTTTCCATCCTTTATCATCACTATAAAAAATAATTACATTGTTTCCAAAACGGAATTTATTGAAGTTGTGTATATTATATATGTAAATGTCACATACACACAGACATGTATCTCTATATATTTCAGGATTCTCTTGATTGGCATGAGGAAAAGGATGGACTGGCAAAATGATTCTTCTGTAGTGAAAAATTATCTGAGCCATCAGCTACTCAGCCAACCTTCCTAGCAAAACCAGGAAGGTGTCTGCTTAGCCTTATTCCAGCCTGTTTGGTTTGAGCATGGCCCAAGTAATTCTTTTTAGCTAATTCTTTCTAGCCAATTTTGCCATGTTATGGTTTAACTGCATGCTTGCTTTCTCAAGACTGGATTAACATCCAGGCCACTCTGGGAATTTTTTTATTTATTGTCAAGGGGGAGGGGGGACCTCCTCACAGCAAGAATTTTAAGTCACATTTCTGAATACCTTTCTTAGATATTGGACATGAACAGGTCCTGGTAGACTGGAATATTTTCCTTTCCTCCCACCTCATTGTACCAAAGGAATAGTAGCTCCCAGATACATCAGATACCGTATTTGTGTACCAAGCACTGATGTGTTTGGATATTTGTAGTTAATAAAAAATTTTCTGGCCTGATATTTGCTCGATTATTGTTGAGGCAAAATTAGGTTTTTTTACGGTACAAGCTGCTCAACAGTTGCCAAGGTTGAAAATAGTAAGAGTGTGTGAACACTATGTTGTTAAAATAAATTGGTAACTATCTGCATTTAACAATTTCCAATTAAGCATCAGAGAATAGCTATTAGTAGAAACCCACAATGCATTTGTTTTCTATTGGCACTCAGTAGGTCTCATTTAGGTCATTATTGTTGCCTGTGTTCAGTAACAAGAGACAAATAAAGAGCTTCTTTCTTTTCAAAAAAAGTCACTGCTTGTGTTTCTACTTCTGACACAAAAATTCGTACTGTGAATTCTTGATCTGTTTCATTATTTTTACAGCTGTCATAGCTCCTGACAGCTATTTATAAAATAAAGGTGGGGGGGATGTTTCATGGCATGGTGACTTTTCCCAGCTATTTGCTAGTTATCTAATGCCACAAGGAAAATAATTAGGAATAGTCTAGAGATCTAATGAATTTGAGTGGATACTTAGATTCTAATGAAGTCTATAGGACTTAGGCACATGGTTGAATACTTGGCTATATGTCTAAATAAAAGAAAACACACAGTAAAAAAAAATAATAATGCAACCTTAACATTTAAATATATTCACAATACACGCTTTCAGAAGTAATCTCTGGAAAGATATATCTATTTTTCAAGGGATATTGTCTTCACTTTTAAATTATTTAATTCTGACCTTACCTGCTTGTGATGTATTAGAGAACCACTGACATACTGCCTTCTCTACCCCATTCTATATACGTGCAGGAAAAGAGTAATCCGTTGACAGACAAACCTATATAATGAGGTTTGCAATGCTTTTCTAGCAACAGACATCCTTTATAGCTTCTGTAACATCACAACAATGCTAGCCTATTGTATTGTTTTCTAGCAGATCTGTGCTAAAGAAACAAACTTCCCTTTGTGCAATTTGCACAAGTGAAAGTAAATGGAGCTAATTCTAAAATCTTGTACTGACATTAAAATAAATAAGCAGTATTGTCCCTATTCCAAGGATGCTATAGCAAATACATCATAGCAGTACAGTGCAGTACACTGCTGTATCCACTGGGATGTGCACCCCTTTGCTTTCTGTCACCAGGGTGGTCCCTCACCACCAACCTTTAGGTGGTCAACACGCAGACAAATATGGTTGAAGAACCTGAAAATTAACAATCTTTATTTATATGTAGTACCGCATGGATTCTAACCCCCTTCTTTGCCTCAACCTGTTGGTCTGCCCCACCTTGCCTTTCTTCTCTGGCTTGCAGCTGAGGGGCAAGATAGAACATGACCCTGTATGACCCTCAGAAAGCCTGTTTGCTCCTGCATCAGGAACCAGGTAACCAGATCTGTAACTATATCAGAACCAGTTCATACCATGGATGACATGGCCCTTGTTTCTCCTCAGCAATGACTTCCTTCAGCTCCCACTTCTCTCTTTGCTGCTGCTATGCCTCACATGGCCACCAAAGGTCGGTCCTCTTACATGCCTGCCTGGCTCCTGCTTGCCCTCCTTAGAGAGCAAGTTGCCTGGAATTACTACCATGTGTCTGTTCAGACAGATAGCCTCCAGGCTTGGTGAAAGCTGGACTAGAAGGATCAAAGAGAGTCACCCTGCTTTGGTGAAGTTTGCCTTTTCTAAACCATGATCACAATGAGTTTGTGCCCCATCTGTGATGCAGTGTGGGCTCTCCAGCCACCTGGAAGACCAGCATTGTGGGCACAGATTCAAGTGTTCATGTTACTGGAGAAGGAAGAGAAGTGTAGGATCTCAGAAATATCCTATAAACAATTGAAGTGGACGTTAATTAAGAGAGATTCTTAAAGAGCAGCTATGCTGTAAATCCCTGATAGGTATCTGTTGTACATTATTTATTCATTCTGCTGTGTAAGTGCTGTGAATAGGATGACCAACCAGATAATTCATATAACAGTGCTTCATAAATACAGCCAGTCAGGGACAATATAATTTCCGGAGCTGGAGTATTTCAGGAATGATGTCTGCCAGTTCTATTTATATTACCCAGCAAAACTATATTCTTAAAGTACAGCAGCAGGCAATGAGACACATCAACACAGACAAGCCCGTAAGATGGACAGATCTGCCCATTTGATCCCTGCCCTTAAATTGGTGAAACGGGTTTAGATTACCTTGCTTAAGTTGCATCTTTAACTTGTTCAATGTCATTAACATTTGGAAAACTGTTACACAAAATATAATGCAGATGGATTATGGAACAGAGTGTCTAATCTTAGTTCTCTGAATAAGACTTATTTAACACCAATACTGAAAGAGTTGGGGAAAGGAAAAACTGTGTTTAGAAATGAAGAAATTGCACATATGAGGACTTCTGATGTGTCACATCACACTGATTTTAAACTAAAGAAGAATTTTCCATCAGGAAAATCCAAAATCCAATAATAAAACCCTAGTGGCGTCCCTGTTCAGCTAAATAAACAACATTCTTAACTTCTAGAAGCTCAAGAGCATTCAACTGACTTTACATAGATGTATATGAGTATGGCCTTACATTCCTCTTCATCAGTTTCCAATATGAATTGGAGACAAATGGGAGTGTCACCTCCAGTCAGGGCTGCAATAAACTGAAAAAAGGAAAAAACACAAAACCAACCAAGAACAAACCTGCCTCTTCAAAAGTGAGGTTGTCACGAATGTGGCAAGTCCTTTATAGTCTTTTCAACTGCAGCGGAGGTGTAGAAAACAATCCGTTTAAGACAATATCCCAACAAAGACTTTGTGGTGACGTGGGGGTTAATTACAAACAACAGAGGTTCATTATACATTCCAGAATGTTGTCCTCTCACACAAAAGGCGCTCTCACTTGTTAAATGTCTAGCCTAGGCTACCAGAAATTGCACTACACTTGCTGCCCCTCCCCTTGTTCCCGGACTTTCTTACCCTGGCCTCACCCCCACCCCTCCTCCCTTCCTCCCATCCCTTTTGAAAGATAGTAATTAAACACTAAAGCCTCTCAGTTTCTGCAGCACTGCAGGGGAACTCCTCCCTGTAATAAGCTCCAATTACTGGCTGCGACTGCAGCTGATGAAGGATTATCCTCTCACTCAGCTACGGCAAGCTCTAGAGTATAATCTTCAATTAGTTCAATTCATGTAGCACACTGGCAGGCAGGCCACTACGTTTCCCACGACTTACACAAACAGCCTTTCTTTGACACCCCCCAACTCTGCACAGATGGTCCCAGGACTGTCTGTTGCAAAGTTCAGTGCATCTGGCCCCTAAACCCACCTAATGCAGGCAGCAAAACAAAGACTGGGACTCAAGTGCTCTACAGTACCTATTTGTTTCAGTAACAGCAGGCTTGCGTTCTTTTTTTTTTTTTTTTTTGCCTTTTTTTTTTTAATAAAAGAAAGAGAAATTATTCAAGGAGTCAGAAAACAGGTGGATAAACAAAAAACAACCAACAAATCTCCTGGACCGACGCTATAAATCACTTCTTGTCATTTTAACTGTGCAAATTTCTTTAAAAAACAATTTCATACTAATTCAAGTTATATGGCTGCAACAGGCAGGAGATAGGGAGGGCAAAATTAAAACTACAAGTCCATTTTAAACTCTTTTTCTTTGGGTATTGCAGATATCCTCAAGAAATAGTTGATTTTTATTTTATTTAATTTCTTTCAGCATTTCTGTTCAGTACTTGGAACAAAGCCGGTTGTGAACTCAGATTCACTCTGGGCTCTGACTTCTTGCTTCTGAAGCCTGGTATTTTATATTGTGTATGTATCTGCTTTCTCTAATTGCTGCTTTTAAAACAAAATGCTTCTACTTATTTAAAGAAAATACTTGAAAGGAGGTAAAGTTTAAGTAGTTGTTGGTCTGCTTCTATCAATGTTTTGATATGAGAAGATTTTGCTGTATGACAGCTAAAAAAATAATTATGTAGACTGAAATAGATTAGTTCCACTGACGACATTATCCCGTAATTGAATAATTCTGTTACCACTGCCTTCACTTGAGAGGAGCTGCCAGGAAAGTAAGGAAAACTATACCTAAAGGCATGCTGTTCCAAACACCTGCTTTTAAGGCCTAGTATTGACATCTGTCAGATGCAATTTCCATGTGCATCTCCATGTGGCTACCTAAGCAGAAAAGAAAATGAGATTTTTTCCAAAATGGGGGCTTGTCTCTACCTGTCAAGAGATTGTGTAACCTTGCAGGATGAATTACAGCAGATAGTTAGCCATATTGTGGTAGGGCCCAGTTTGTGAAATGGCAAATACCTCATGTAACTTTCAGATAAATGGTCTCTAGCTGTTCTTCACTCTCCCACTGCTCTTACCCTTCAAATTATACCATACTGTGGGTGTTTTCATAGAGAACAGAAAAAATAAAAACCAGCCATTGCCCTAAAAACCATTTCATTTATAATGGTGTTTTTCAGGATAGAAGTTGTATTCAGACTTTTAGACTTCAAGTGCCCTAGGTTAGTACTGTGTGAACACATGCACAATTTCCAGACAGAGGCAGAACACTAATGACTAGGATCTGAAAGAGAATACACTTTCTATTTCCTACAGATTCAGGAGCTGAAAGAATCCAAGTTGCACATTCCTAATATTTGGTGGGGATTGAGGCATCCTGCCATTATGAAAACAACCAAGTGTTAGAGAAAAATATTGTATAAAGTTAATTTTCCTTTCTGCTGGGAACTCATATTAAAAAACCCAGCAAACAATGGACTACCCTCACTCATCACATAGACAGTTTTCATGCATGTTTCTATCCCACATCTGGATGTTGAAAGGGGCAATTACTTTTATTAAAATCAGATTGTCTTCAGTACTGCTATGAACACAACTGTAGGATTTCATCATATTATAGAATCTTAGAATGATTTAGATTGGAAGGGACCTTGATGATCACCTAGTTCCAACCCACCTGCCATGGGTAAGGACAACTCCCACTAGAGCAGGTTGCTCAAAGCCCCATCCAACCTGACCTTGGACACTTACAGGGATAAGGCATCCACAACTTCTCTGGACAACCTGTTCCAGTGCCTCACCACCATCACAGTAAAGAATTTCTTCCTAATACCTAATATAAATCTCCTCTCTTTCAGTTTAAAACCATTACCCCTTGTCCTATCACTACACTCCCTGATAAAGAGTCCCTCCCTATCACTCCTGTAGGACCCCTTCTGGTACTGAAAGGCCGTTATAAGGTCTCCACAAAGCCTTCTTATCATGGGCCCCAATTTAAAAGCACAGAAGATTTCTTTATCTTGTCATTCAGTTGACTGACAGTGAACTAAGCCTGAGATCACACCAAGGCTACAAACCTCCTGTCTAACCAACTGAATTCCTTCACTGACTACCTGAGCAGTTTAAGTTTAAAGGTAATATTGTCTGATGAAGCAAAGGTACATGTAGGAAAAGAGCACTTTGTATCTGACCTTTCTTGACTTTGGTTGGCCTCTTTCATCTACGGGGCATTTCAGAAAGAAAATCATGGAGGCAATTACAAATAAAAGTTTCCCCCCAAAGCACTGTGATCTCTGAACTTTGAGTAAATAGAAAACAAACTAAACAAAATTAGTGGGAAGAGTCAAGCAAGCAGCTAATCGCTGATCCTTGTCAGCTATAGCCAGGGGCAGGCAGCAAGCTCTGACCATCATGTGATTAAAGTTTTCCTTCTACTGCATAATGAAGGGGCTCGTGGATAATATACCTCAATTCTCCACTCAGTTGGGAAGAAAAAGTAAATAAGGAAGGCAAAAATTATCAGGCCCATAAGGCTTTAAAAAATAGTAAAGCACTGAACACATAAACAGACTCTGTACAGTACACATAAGAGCGATATATCATAGAATCATGGAATATCTCAAGTTGGAAGGGACCCATAAGGATCATCGAGTCCAATACCCTGAGACCATAACCTCAGTCTTGAAAAAAGCTTTCAGAATTGGATACATGGTATTTGTAAGAGACAGAAATCAGAATATATTTATATGAAATGAACACAATACCCATAGTTGTTGGGGATCCATTTTTTTTTCAATTTACAGTTTTCTCTGCTTAACTAGAATACAAGAAGCAAGCAGAGCAAATATAAGCAATTGTGGGTATTGACTCAACTGAGGTATTTCATCTTGGATTAAATTTTACCTCATACCTTGAACCCTGCCATTAACTGGTTATTCTTGAATGACACTCTAATCTAGCTTGAATTCCTAGTTTCAGCCCTAGACCCTATCAAGTGCCATTTTCAACTAGCAGTAAGATAGCTCATACAGCAACCTAGCAGAAAAAAATCCCTTCATCTGATAAAACAACCCATGTATATATAACTATATATATTTACATGCATACGTATATATATCTGCAACCTAACACACACAGCATGAATAACGGAAGGAGGAGCTGAAGGTCTGTGTGCCATTTACTGGCCTACAGTCTCATCAGGATCACGAAAGAGGCAGTGAGGTAGCTCACACGACAGGAGTGCAGCAGTGGCTGGACACAGGCTTTTTCGGAAAGACAGGCTGGGAAGATAAGGAGGGGGAATTGCCCAATGTGTGAGAAAGCAGCAGGAATGCATGGAGCTCTGCCTGGGAGAAACAATAAGCCAGCTGAGAGCTTAGGGGTCAAGATTATAGGGCAGATGAATATAGAAGGCGGGGTAGTGCATATCTGGTATGGTCTGCCTGTTCAAGAAGGAGCAGTTTTCAGACTACTGGAAGAACAAACCTTGTATTTACGTGCCATAGTCCTTATGAGAAGCTTGAACCACCCTCAGTACCTGCTGATAGGCAACACAGCAGGACACAAGCAATCCAGGAGGTTTCTGGAGTGCATCAACAACCGCTCTCTGATAATAGGGGATTGAGAACCCAACTGGAGGAGTGCCCTGCTGGACCTCATACTT
The DNA here is from genome assembly GCA_013400055.1 of Nycticryphes semicollaris. NCBI lineage: Eukaryota > Metazoa > Chordata > Aves > Charadriiformes > Rostratulidae > Nycticryphes > Nycticryphes semicollaris. The sequence goes on along the minus strand of VXBJ01006619.1, from coordinate 599,499 downwards.
GCTAACAAGGAAGATGAGATCAGGAAAGAGAAGATTTGGGGCAGTGAACAGTGAAGCGTGTGTTTGTTTAAAGCACAAACCAGCAAAGACCAGTGAGTTTCAGGAACCTGATCACCTGCTTGAAGTTAGGGACACGCTTAAAAGCTTTCCTGGACCAGGGCCAGTATTAGCCATTAGTATATACACTGGGGAAAAAACATTCCAAATCAGTTATAATGCATCTAAAGAGCAAACTGTCTTCAACACTGTACATATATTATTGTGCTCTGACTTGATGAAGCACACATAATTATAGTGTTTGCTTTAAACAATGTGCTGTTTCATGTAAATACCATGAATAGGAGGCAAGCTGGACAAAGAATTATGTCATACCTTTTAATTGAGAGCAGAAGCATTTATGTTTAAAATCTCTTTGGATAACACCAGTCATGCCCCTTTTAAACTGAGTCCTTAAAGGACAGCTTTGTCTCTAGCCTGCTAGGAAATATAAGTAGAGCATGATGTGTTATTACTGAAAATATTTGTAAGGCATTAACAAAGTTTGCAACCAACATTAGCTGCAAAATAACGGGGACTTTATTCATCAGGATTAACATGCAATTTATTCCATGCAAAAATCGTTATCACGAATATCAAAACTTCTGTGGATAATAAGTGACAGGGCAGTAATAAAACAAAAAGAGCTTTGTTTCAGGACACAAAAGAAAGCTGACCCTTTTGATTTATTTGTTTTTCTGAAGGAAGGAAATGCTCATTTAGCAGATTAAAAACAAAATAGGGAAGTTGAGTGACAAAAATATTTATGAAGATGGTACTTGTTAGAACTGTATGGAAAGATAACAAGCGATTATAACAGAAAATGTGAACAGTCCAGTAAAGTATAAGTATGATCAAAGATATGAAAAAAGCAATTAATCTGTTTTGACACTTGACTGATGCGGTGTTAAATGTATGTGTGTGGATTTAAGGCATTTAAACTATGCTCATGAAAATTCTGTTGAGGGAGCACCTAGAGGTATAATTTTCTTTCATCTTGTCGTAAAGCAAAATAGAAAATATTTCAAGAAATACAGCATCACTGGATTAATCAGATTTATTTTTCTTCAAACATGCATTTTATATTGCTATAGGAGTGCTACCTTTAAGTTAGTGAATAGTTGGAAGATTTATTTCAACACAGGGTGGAAAAGTAGCTCCAGAGCTCACACAATTTCCTTCTGGAGAAACTTCTTCACATAAATAACTGAGCTATTCAATAAGCAAGCATATAAGGCTAATGGGAAGACTTCTTCTTTCCAGGCTACAGGGAAAAATTGCAAATAGTTTGTTCTAAATCCAAGGCAAGTACAGGATCTAGAAGACTTTTTGAAGTTTGATATAGTATAATCTCATACAATAGTTTAATTCAGAATAGCATCAAAAATTCAATTGCATTAGACATTGAGTTGAAATGTAATGTAAGAACTGTAAGGTGGTAAAGGGAGCAGTCATTTCTAATTGTTACCACACTTTTGATGCAAGATCCTAACTGCAAAAGTCAAAGGGAGGCTTTGCATTAGTTTCAATGAGATCAGGGCTTCACACCTATCATTAGCGCTCTCAAATGCTTGGCAGTTGTGTGTGGGGTTTTTTGAGTTACTAAGCAAGGTGTGTTTATATTTCCTGTCAAACATGGTAGCAAATAAGAGCAAGACATGACACTTGCAGTGTTTCTTTGTAGTGTGCAAATATAAGTCAAGGCTTCAACTGTAGAGATTTCCAGGCAAACTTTGGAGAAAATATCCTATTCTCCAACCTTGCAAAGGCAACTCTACTCAGCTGAGACCTATTACACAGAACAGAAATAACTCTGTCACCCTGGCTAACAGGCAAGTAGGTGTTCCATTACATTAAAGAGGTAAGGCTTGAATACAGGATTCCTGAATACACTACCCTGGAGAGCTAGTGCATTGCAATGCAGGAAGGTGACAAAAGGTCCCCCCAAAATTCCCACCCATCAGCCAATAAAATCCAGTGGCTCTTATTCTTGCTTGCTTGTTGCTTCTGAAGGAGTGAAAAAGCAATGGAAAAATAACGGTTCTTTCATGGAAAGCAAACAGGAAAAGGATGGTGGCCTACTTTTTCATCTGTAGCAGTGCTGACTGCTTCTGCTCTCATTACTCCTTTGCATTTGGGAGAGGTTGAAAAGGGCAAACCAAAAACAGATAAATATCTCTCAGGCTTGTTTGTCCTAATGCCATGCCAAGAAGAGACAGTGAAATGGAGCAGTATGGAAGTGGCTAACAATCCAATTCTGAGTGAGGGCTTACAGACAACTATGAAGTGGTGAGATGAATATATATTTTAGTAACTACAATTTAAACACACACTGACAAAAAAAAATAAAACACAAAAGCTTCATGATTCCAGTTAGGGCCACATTATTACAGCTGAAGTCTCAGATCTTACGAGTGGTGACTAGAGCAAACGAAACATGAAAGAAAAAAGGTGGTGGTGGCGGGAAAAACCAACTATACACAAGGAACCACTGATACAAAAGAATTTCTATTCCATGCAGCCTCCTGCAGACACTTAAAATACCCCATCATAGCCTTGGAAATGGAGAGTTGTAGATAAAAATGTAGACTTGACAGTTTGGAAGGAAACCACTAAATTAGTCTTAGAGAAATCTGTCAGACTCTCACAGCTCATGAAGCCTGAAACACTGCGGGGCCTGTTCTGCTGTCATTTACCACGTGCAGCTTGACTTTGGGTGTCACGTACAGCATGAGTCACCACATCACTCCCAGTTTTTGTAGAAATGAGCAAATCCCATGCTATTTCTTAGTGAGGCAGGGAGGAAGTTGCCTCCCAGACGAGTTTTGGGTTTTTTTTTTTTTTTTTTCCAAATGAACTAATTACAGCCATTCTTGCTTTGATGAGCTTACGTTCTCCCACCCTGTGCAAAACACGTACCAATAACTCAGTGTGCTGTTGAGAGCACTGCAGAGACAGACAAAACTCTAAAAAGGTAATTTCTGTGATACATATAGCTTCACAGAGCTGGCTGCCATAACTTGGGTGAATACAGCTCTTCCGCACTGCATCCTTGTAGGGTAGAGAGTTGGATATTGCCGTGATTGCTGTCCTGCTACCCACCTAGTTGAGATGGGTAGCTCCCCAGTTCACTTCTGTCTCATGCTCTCCTCTCAATCATTCGTCCCCTGACAAGCCCCTTCACATTTTCCTCTCTTCAGTTTCCTACAACTTAACATTTTCTCTTCACATTGTGCCTTGTCACATTCTTCAGCCTGCTTCTTCCTCTTCACATCCTCCAGCATGTACATGAGTATACAACTCTCCACTCCAGCTGCATTTTCAAATTTCTTGTAACATCCTGGCTAACTTCGCAAAACACTACTTCTCCTTACTGCTCCTGCCAGTATCCTAATAACTCCATGTCCACACCACCCTGCCTGGCCCCCTGTCACAAGTAGCATGCTACCTCATTTCTCAACAGCAGCTCACCTGCATCCTGTTAGAAACAACATAGCCTTGCCAATCCTAGACATTAAGCGATGCTTTTAGTAGCTTGAGCTACAGAGGTTTTTCAAGAAAAACAAAAAGCCACTGCAGAATCATATGTTTTGGGGGGGTGGGGGTGAGAGGTTTATTTTTTTTCTGGTTCTGGTTTTCGCTTTGTTATCCTACTGGGATAAGACAATTCCTCTGAAGTCTCTTTACACTGCTTCCACACCCACTGCAAGGCAAATATAAGACCTTAAGGTAAAGTGTTTGGAAAATAAGCTAGTAACAATTTAGCTGTGCCTCTATACATTGATTTCTTTACAAATTTTTTATTTCAGGTAATTTGATACTTTGGAGAGTTGTAGCAGTGTCATTGGAAGATACTCACAACAAGGATCACATCTATTATGTTTCATTGCCAAACACAGGCAACATACTGAGAAATATGTAATTACAGTTACTATGTGATAACCCCTTTAGATGCTGTATCTATGGTGATATCCTTTTTAATGAAGTTGTGACAAGGGAAGAAGCCTATTATGTGAATGAGAAGCCTACAGGAAAGTGATGAAATGCACTGCTCTGACTTTCACCCTTATGTCCTTATTACACAGCTCACGGAGGAATAATTCACACCAGAGGTTGAAGGGATGGCAGTGTGGGTAGCGGCCATGGGGCCGCTTATGTCCTGCTTCAATTCCCTTCAAAGTCAACAGTAAAACTTCCCTGGGGGTCATCAAGACTAGATCCAGCCCCCTGAATTTCACAGAAAACAGAAATAAAAGGAAAAAGAGGTTACATAGCACTGTTTGCTACTCATGTGTTGGGCTTGAAAGTAGTAAGAAGGGGCCAGCTGAGGGTCGGACTAGAAGAGAACGGTAAAAGAAGTTTTGCTGAAGCAATGGGACAGATCTGCTGCTGCCAGAAGCAAGCATAGACAGAAATATGAAGCTGGATGCAGGCAGAAATACATATTGCTGTTATTATAGACTTACATTTTGCTATGATTTGGGTTGTTCAGATCATTTTTGCAGCAGATAAAACTGGGAGGAAAATCCAGTACTACAAGTAGGATTCAATTATTACAGCACATGAATAGCAGATATATTTGGCAAGGAATCATTGAAACTTCAGAGCTGACTTTGGTAAGTAGTGCGATAGAAAGATAATTGCAGAAAGACGAATTTAATGTTAATAAGTTTGACAGCTGCACATTTGAGAGGGAAGAAATCAGAGTACACCGGGCTGTGGCACTGGAGAGAGGGGGTGAAATACAGAGTGCTATATCATATATAAGGAATGTAGGGACAAGCATTTTTTGATCCAAACTAGAGGCTCTTAAGGTAGAAATGAAGCAGAGTCATCTGGTTATTTTAATTGACCACAAGTTGACTATGAATTGCTGATATGATGCAGCTATGGAAAAATATATTGGGATTCATTAATGTTTCCCTGAAAAAGAATTATGAACTTTATTACAAGAGCACTCATGAGACTTCAGGCAGCATGTGTGTGCTGTTCTGGTGATACGAAGATGAAAAACAGAAAAACATGTTAGCAGAGGAATAGAAAGTAGACTGGGAAAGAGCTTGACTTGCTTAGCCTAGGATTAAGTAAGACTCAATAGGGAGCCTACAAGGCTATAATTGCTTAAGATCAATAATAGGGAAGGAGAAGCATTATTTAAATGAAAAACAAAGCCCAGCGTGAAGTGATATAAAATAGGAATAAAACTAGACTCAAAATTAGAAAAAGATTATAGATCAGCCAGCTTCTTGAGACATGAAGAGAAAAATCTCTCTCAGGTGACAAGGTGAGTTTATAACAGACTGGCCTTAGACGTGGAGATCTTTGCTAATCATATGTTCCTAAAAGGCGTAAAGATCCAAGTTAATGAGTAATAAAAAACTGCACAGAAAACAGAATTTTAAGGAAGCTACATAATGGAACTGAGACAAGATAGTACACTTGCTCTTGACACCTCTCAATTTTAAACCCCTTAACCATAAAACTCTGAAGTTTGATTACAAATTTACGCATATAGTGAATTTATATAATTTTGGTGAAAGACAGCAGTAAACTAAAAGAATACAAAAATCACATGGGTGATTTTTTTTTTTTTTAAATCTGATGGAGCAAGCATACAAGGTAAATTCAGAGAGAAAAAAAACACATTTTCATTGGAGTTTAATAAAGTTGTTTTGCAGTAAGGCTGAAATATAGTTTTAGTTTCATAACAGCACCCAGCTGGAATTTCCATTTCAAGTTATTATAATACAGAGCTTTACAGTGGTATTTTAACTGGTCATTTTAGATGGTTTTCACAGAGAGAAGTTTACTTGAATACCAGATATACTATAAACATACCGAACATCTGGTAATTAAGTATAGTGCACACTAATCTCCATAAAGCCTAAATATCTGTGATGAAACCTTTTTAATAAATAGTTGATAATGGAATGAAGCTATTAAAAGAATTACAGCACACATGGTGAAGTCCAGCAATTATTAATTCCTTAGCACAAATAAGAGCTTTCAACTGCCCATTTAACTAAGAACCTTTAAAATAAGACTGTTCGAAATGAGTGTCAGCATAGAAATATTCTATTTGCAATAGAAAAGTCTCCATGGTTCTATCCAATCATTTCCATAGCTATTCAAATATCCAGTTCTCAAACTGTTCATACCCCACTTCATGACAGCATAACCCATAACAGCATAAAAAGTCTTCTCTTCTAGTTAGGACACCATTCATTTTACAAAATGGGAGTGGAGGATTGCTTCTAGTTTGCCTCCTTGTAAGAAATCCTTCACCAAGAGGTAGTTCACGTGCATCATTTGAGATGTCCATTTTCACCCTCAGAAGCAGCAGAGAAATTTTCTTCTCTGAACAGGTTGAGAACGTGCCTGAAAAAAGATTTCTTCAGAGAACGCCAAATGCAGTGGCATTATATAGATATGGATTCATTTATTCTATTAACAAACTGGAGATCCCAATCTTTAAGCTCAATTCAGTGACACTTTACAACATCACAGAGAAGTCATTATGCCACCAGACCTTATGGTGCATTACCTGGTTGGCACCTACACAGTATTTCCAGAAACACCTATCAGAAAAGGTTAACGGAAGATTTTTGTGCATCCACTTCTACCAATGTCTGCTTAAAAATTAATAATTCTGAGGTTTTTTTTTAATAGCGACTTTTTTTCCCTTGCATTTATCAGCAATTCTTATTCTTAAGTAATCCAAGGTGGAGTTCAGCACCTACCTTGAGCTACCAGATTTGAAAGATTGCACGTCTTCAGATTCATAGGGGCAGTCTGTTTACACTACTGAGTATTTTTCAGCCTCAGCTTTTCCAATGACTATTTAAGGCCTGTACTTTTTCCGTGAGTGCTGGCACATCGTTTAAATCACTGGTATGACTCATTAGCTTATTCTGTATTTTAGCCAGTTAAGTTCCTTACACTCCTCTATATTTCCATTTATTTTTTTTTTCTTCAAGTAATCGATGTCAAGACAGCTTATGAAGCTTATGTCATCAAATGTCAGTGCTGTACACACCAAGCTATCCACATCCGCTGTTGCAGAACTGCTTCTGTGGCATGTGACCTCCCTGCATACGTTGTGTTCTCGGCTGCAAATAGTTCCACTGCCATTTTGTTTCACATCGTTCTGGATAGGAGACTGAATGCAACCACTGACAGCAATATTCTGCTGTTGATGTCTATCAAGACATCCCCTCGTAACTTTTCACCTCCAATACATGTGAGATCAAACGGGAGATTCTTATTAATTTCTGCTGTCAAGTTCTCCATCTACCCCACCTCGCAATGTATCCATAATCTGGTTTCCCATTGTAATCCATACTTATATTCTCTCCTTTTGTCTATTAAGCCTTTGCATCTCCTTTACACTTTCATGAGTATATCAGTCTATGCCTGCCAAATGTTCTCTGCATCCTCACCTGAAGCAAGGCCTTTGGACTCAAGTAAGGAGCTTCCTGTCAATCCAGGAGTAGGACTTGCCTGGCTCCTGGGATGGACAGGTCCTTCTCAGCATCAGCAGCTTCCTCTCAGAGAGATAAATAATGTCTCTTCCTTAGCATTACAGGAGATATCCTCCAAGATCACATTGGAGGTCCTAGAGCCAACATCAGACCAGTTCCTAGTGGTGGTGGCAGGGTAACAAGTAAAGACTGACTACCCAGCTCCTGCTCATCTTGCCGATGTCTTCTGCCTCACAAGTAGTTTGCAAAGGGGCTATTACAGTGTCCTGCAGAAGGCAAGGCTGTAACACGTCTCCATTCTACATTTACCAGCACAGTAAAGGAGGTAGGAAGAGGGTGCTTGTTACAGCTGTCAGCAGTACACCCGACACATGGCAAGATATCTAAGCAAGTGATATCCCAGGCACTGAGCGGGGCAGGGGCATTCAGGTGCTTGCAGAATCATAGATTTGTTAGATTGGGAAGGGACCTTGAAGATTATCTAGTTCCAACCCCCCTGCCATGGGTAAGGACAACTCCCACTAGACCAAGTTGCTCAAAACACCATCCAACCTGGCCTTGAACACTTCCAGGGATGAGGCATCCACAAGTTCCCTGGGCAGCCTGTTCCAGCCCCTCACCACCCTCACAGTGAAGGATTTCTTCCTAATCTCTAATCTAAATCTCCCCTCATTCAGTTTAAAACCATTAATCCTTCTCCTATCACTACACTCCTTGATAGAGTCCCTCCCCACCTCTCCTGTAGGCCCCCTTTATGTAATGGAAGGCTGTTAGAAGGTCTCCCTGGAGCCTTCTCCTCCCCAGGCTGAACAACCCCATCTCAGCCCTCTGATCATCTTCATGGCCTTTCTCTGGACTCACTTCAATAGGTCTATGTTCTTATTATGCTGGAGGCCCCAGAGCTGGACACAGCACTTCATGTGGAGTCTCATGAGAGTGGAGTAGAGGCAGAATCACCTCCCTTGACCTGATGGCCATGCTTCTTTTGATGCAGCCCAAGATACCATTGATCTTCTGGGCTGTGGGCACACATTGCCATCTCACATTGAGTTTCTCATTGACAAACACCCCTAAGTCCTTCTCAGGGCTACTCTCATGTTAAGCAACATTGTTCCTTTGGTTAATTCCTGGAGCTGTCTTACCCACCATGTATGTATATATATTCCCAGCTTTAAAAAAGCATTAATAAAGAACTGTTTCTGAGGAACCCTAAAGCTTGTTTCAGTCCTTGAACAGTCAAGCATCTTGAGTCTGTATTTTCAATACTGACACCTCACAGAGAAGAGCAAGGTTTTTATAGCAAAATATCAAAATCGGACTATAGGAATGTTTTCAAATATACTAAATAATGACCCATTTTGATAAATTCAGCAGGAATTCACCAAATCTCATGTAAAAGACAGGCAAAATTTAGATATCTAAGTTAAAAATATATCAATCTTGGTTATCTTTGAACCTTCTTCACCCCTTCCCAACTTCAAAGAAAACCCCTCTTTCATGTGGTGATCCTTCCAGCTGTACAAAGTAAAATTTGCCACAAACATTAAGTTGTTTGACGAGCAATTTATATAGGGGAGGAAAACAGAAAAGGAGCCATTTCATGAGGACTTTTAACTTCACATTGATCTGACTGCTATTGTTATGGCGCCAACATATGGCTCTCCAGTCAGTTCAGTATATCCTTGTCTATGCTTGAGCACATGTCTGGCAAACCATCTTGGAAGCTCAAAGAAGGTGGAGCAGGTGTTAAGTTCTTAAAGCGAACAAGAATTTTAGTAGCTGCATGAGAATAGTGCAACATAAAGAGTTATTTCACCACCAGCTCCAGAGTTGTAATGGATTTTTTGGCATGAAAGAAATCATAGAAGTTCTGCTCAGAGTTGTTTTTACTACTTGGCATGCTCCTTTTAGTGGCTTTTCTCCAACATTAAGCAAAAAAAAA
>VXBJ01006619.1:553469-590012 GCA_013400055.1 Nycticryphes semicollaris | reverse complement strand
AAAAAAAAAAAAAAAGGAGGACAGAGCTTGAGAGCTTGATAGAATATAAAAACTAAATAAATTCATTAGAATATAAATGCATTCAGGGATTAATCCCAAAATATTATGAATTGTTAGTGCCAACTTCTATCTTTGATTTTTAAAACTTAGTCATTACTCTTCTGAACAGAAGAAATGTTCTTTTTCCTTTTTATTTTAGAATATTCTGATGCGGAAGACCTATAAAAAAATCAGTGTACTATGTAGTTGAAAGGACTCGGATTTAGAAAAAGTTTCCTACTAGAAAAATGGACATTCATTTTCTGAAAAAATCTAGTATCTGTAGACACTGACACTAAGTTTCAAGTACCATTTAAAAAGCAGAATTTGGAGTGTTGCAAGAATTGCTGGCCATATCAGAACAGTACATGGGTCTGAGTCCTTGAAAATCTGAATTCTTATCCATAAAAAACTTTCTTGTTCCCTTAAGGGCTGCTTATGTATGCTGTATAAGCAGTACTGGAAACCTAGAAAGTGGTAAGGGAACACTATATATCTGGTGCCAGGATTATTAAGATCTGTCATTTCCACCAAATGATGCTTCTACTATTGTATTGGAAAGGGAGGTGGGGGATTTTGCTTTATTTTCTGTCTGGGTCTTCAGTCCCCAGTTTACATAGTTGATATGGCAATCCAATATATTTATGTTTGGAATTATGGGGAAAGACACACAGTATAAAAATTTGTCCTGTGTTGTGCTTTGTAAGCTTACTTTTTCATATCTTCATTGGAAACTTAGCTCCTGAAAACAATGGGGAAAATAGCACTGTAATAACTCTTACATAAGGATGTAATACAAATTACAATATCTTCCAGACAAATGTTGAGAAGTGAATTAGTAACTGATATAACAATGAGTAAAACTCAAGAGATCCTAGAGGAAAAAAAAAAAAAAAAAACCTGAGTCAAAATCCCCTGTGAAGACACATTCTTTGAAGAGAAAAAGTAGCTTTCCAATTTGGCTCTTTCCAGCAAAATCTATCAGAAGGCACAGCTAAACAGATTTGTGTAGACCTGGTGGATACTCAGATATCTGTACCTTCTTCAGAGTATAGCTGGGTTGTGAACCACCATGGCTCAAGTATGGTAGAACTCATGCTTCCTGAAGTACAAGTAAATAGCTCAAGAATAAGTTACAATTTTGGCTACCTACACAAGGTATTTGTGCTAGTACCTGAACACTGATGACTTGGACAAACAAGTCGCGGGAGTTGTTCAGGTGGTAACTACACAGTCAAGGCATGGTCCATCTATCTGCTCACAGCTCTCAGACCAGGATCTGACAGTAAAGCAATTCTGGTTTTAAGGCTCCATTTGTCAGGTAGAATGCCACAGCCTGCATGACAGAATGCAATTGCTCGTTACACAAGCTTTGCTAGTTCAAGTTTGTTCCCAAAATGTCTCTAATATCAAGTTAGTATTAGTTGCCAGATCAGTTACCTGTTCGCAATACTCCAACTTTCCACTATGTCAAGTATCCTCTGTTCTCCTGCAGCTAGCACAAAGCTGGCTCTAAAGCAAAAGGCAGCATAACCTCCACACTTTGCTCCCTGACTAATTTGATACAAACATGGTAAAGCGCTCACACTTGACTCAGATTAATTTTGTACTGTGGCTTGCTGTCAGGCCAGGCTGATGAAACCAAGGCAAAGATACAAGTCATAAGGGACCTTTACAATCAGATCACTTGTTAACTACCCAACTGAGCTCAAAATCCTACAGCTGAACTAGAGCATATCCACCTTTATTCTGCAATGCTTTGCAGTTTGATGCTGTGCTACCAAATGTACTTTTGGATAAAATAAAGACTGACCTTAGCTCTCCTTCTCATACACAGTAAGGCTGCTACCTGACATGCCCAGTTCAGCAGATTTATCATGCTTAAGGCATTCTACCTCCATATCCAAAGGAAGTAGTTTGCTTTTGATCCAGACTAATTAAGCTTATCTACAATGGAGCAGTTTAGATATGTTGGCCATCTAAAGCCACTTAAACATCAAATCCTTTGGATTTACATTAATGCTAAACCAGTTTAACTGCAGATGCTGCCCACAGAAACTGAAGCAATGACCCTTCCCAGCATTATTCCTTTACTTCAGAGGTAATATCCTGCAGTGCTACGTTCTAGCTGCCATATCATTCCTAGGGCAAGAAGGAAGTCTGCACACTGAACTGCCACTCTGTATCTGGATAAAATAAATAAACCACCCACTCATTTGCAGTCTTCTTTTACCATGATACCGCCATCCTAGAAGGTTTTTTGAAGGCAATTTCTTGCCTAAGTATTCGTTAAAGCTTGTTGAGGAATGGACATCTATGGTTCCTTCTGTGGTACCAGTTCTATATTATGTTACATTGGCCTTCAAGTCGACTCAGGCCTTACAATTCCTGAAGGAATTTAATTTCACTATGGACACATTTGAACAAAGTCTACCACCCGAGTGTTAAAACATACCTTAATTGGACCTGAGTTAGCAGCTACCTTTCTACAGCAACACATCACCCTCTACATGTCAGAAGTTGCAGACTGAAAGAGCTATTACCACAGAGAACTTAAGCAGTTACGTGGGTAACCACATTGCAGGAGGCTTTTCAGGTGAAATACATTCTGCTGTAGTAAGGTACTTCACAACTTCTTTACAAAGACAACTGTCATCCACTATACTTCAGTATGTCATATATATTCAGATTTCATATATTAAAAGTAAAGCTTTAACAAAGCTCCAGGATGTATGTGGATACAGAATTGTCAATAGCTACCTACTAGCAGTGAACTAAGGAGAATAATAATGAGAGAAAAAAAATCAGACACAAAGCATATATGGCAGCCCAGGAAGCCAACGACATCCTGGGCTGTATCAAAAGAAGTGTGGCCAGCAGGTCCAGAGGCGATTCTGCCCTTCTAATCCAATTCCAATTGGAACTCAGTGGTCTTTAATGTCCCTTCCCCACTCTAATCGTTATATGATTTTATGATACAGCCCTAAATGAAAGATTACCTCAAATAACTTTCATAAAGATGAGGAACATGGAATTTATTATATAAGAAATTCAGTGATGCTACCTCAATTAAAAATGCTTTCTGAAGAGATTAAGATAGTGAGCCAGATTGCAATTTACTGTGAATCAGAGTTGTCCAGGTGGCTTCTAATCACCTTTTTAACCAATTCCAGATCTAATGTGGGAGTAATTTTTCTTTTTAGAGATGGCAAGTATTGTTTGTTGATTTTCTGTAATTAGGAAGAGACTGCATGTAGAGGAACTGTGCATGTAACCCTGCATTCTTATCTAAACTACACACTATTGTGTGAAAAAGTTTTATCTAGGAATATTTAGATATTACAATAAAGGTGCAGGGAAGAGGTAGAATATATGCACTTGGAAATTTTATTACAGTGGAAAGGATTTTCCTCAGTTTAAGCTGAAATACTGCCTTTTCACATGAAGTTCTAAATGTTATACATTTTTTTCTACTGCAATTTAGCCATACCTCTACATAGAAATCTCTGGTTTCCAAATGTAGGATTTGAACTAAACAAGTCACATATCTTAAAATACTCTAAACACAATTACCTTACCTTTACCCCCTTCTCCTGAGGGGCTTAGGTATTTATATTGAAATAAAATAGCAACAACATCCTAAATCCTGAACTGAGATCCTCTTCTGAATGTTCTGTCCAAAACCAAAACAAAACTCACTCCTTTAAAAGGCTTTTTTAAGGTATGCAACTTGGGAAGACAGTCCAAAAGTTTTAGTCTCAATGAAAGGAGTTAAATCCACAGCAAGTATGAAAGCATGAGGTCAAACAGGTAGATGCTGGAGATCCATCAGGAAGAGATATTTAAGGTTTCTGCACAGGGAAAGTGGGAAAGAATCTGCCTCTGACTGTACAAGAGATCTTCATAAGAGGAAAAGTTGTGTAGTCTTACATCCCACAGGAAGGAGCTAAATAGGTTGTAACACAGCAATGAGATATTCTCCTTTGTTAGAGGGGCAAAGTGCACATATGACATTGTTTACTTGGTCAGGCAAGTAAGGTCTCAGACTTAGAAATATGCCTCAAAAGCTTCTTTGTTTAATGCAAATTTTAAAAGTAGTTGCCTTGGGCAAGTTTGACATCTCGATTGCTAGACAAACAACAACAACCCAGCTACAAGTCTATGCTTATTATTAGAAAATAGTATTAGTAAGGTCTTCTCTAGGCCAGAGCAACAATCTCTTGTCAAATAACTATGATGTTATCAAATTGACAAAGTTAAGGAAACAAACTACATTGCACTGTTACCAGATTCCAAGTCGGTTAATTTTTCCATGGGTCACATTGAGCAAGTTGAAAGAATGAAAATCTGAAAGAAAAATCCCTTCCCTACTGGGAATAGTGCAAAGAATGTATGTATAAAAAACCAACAACAAAATAATATTAGATTCATAGTATATTTAGAAGAACAAACAGCATCTATTATCTTGCTTTTGAAATCCACAGTTCACCAAAAAATACATACAGCTTTATGGCTTAATTTTGTAAATATACTATTACATGATTCAAACTTTTGGGGGCTTTTGATCATATACTTCTTTGAAGTAGTGCATTATCTTCCTTGTATCTTGCAACTCAACACATCTAAAACATTAAAAGAAATCTTTCTATACTGGCCTTCTAGTGGCCTGTATATGTCAAACACAATATGTCTCTTCCCTCCCAGAGCAATAGTACCTTTAGCCCTCAGATAAGGATTGCACCTCACATACTAGCACAATAACACTAACTGAAGCACTTCAGTGGCTGGGTATTAAGGATCCACTTTTTTAAGTATTAAACACACACTTCTGCCTCCTCAACTCCAAGTCACAACCTACAAGTTTGGTAGTACACAGTAGGCAGCCTAAGTACAAAATATAATACAAGAATATACTCAACTCAGCCTGTTTGTTTCCATTTACACTCAAAATAGATATCATATTGACAAAACCAAGAAGAGTACTTGAATAAAGGAGCTACTCCAGCATTCTCCCTGTACCTCAGAGTCTGTATTTTCACATAATTATAGCCAATTAATTGTTACACGATGTTGACCAAAGCACCTACTGACTTAGGGTCTCAGATGCTCCAGATAAAGGCATGTACAGGAAAACAAATTTAATCCCTGTGGCCTTCACTCCAAGCCCGTAGTTACACCTCTCAGAAATCAGTCTCAAAAATAATGAGGTCCCCAGAAGAAATTCAGCACTCAAAAAAAAAAAGGTAAGGAACTATCAGTAAAAGAAGCCCCAGTTACAGAAGCAAGTGTACCCTTTCGGTTATTATTATCAAATACCCACAACCATTTTATTCTAGTGACACCTACCCAGTTTTCAGAGGTCATGCAAGGTATATTTCTGTAACAGAATGAGGAAGTAATGTGGCCTGAGGAAAATGCAAGGAAAGTGACCTCCCCAACCCAAATCCAAACAATGACAACACTCCCCCTCCTTCATATTTGTTTGAAAACAAGCCACAGCCTCATAACCCACCATCCCTCAACCCTCCCTTGGTTCTTTGCACAAAGGGAACCAGGCTAACTTGTTCTTGAGCATTCACAGTGGACTAACCTCACCTAAGCTTTAATGAAAGATTTATACACAATGTTTCTCCATTGTGACCACCCATTTAATGGGTCCATCAGAAGCAACAGTTTGAAAAAGGTCCATAATCACCACAATGAAGATAAAAAAAATGTACTTGCTAATTTTTCCTCTTCATTGGTAGTGATAAAGTTTAAAGCCATTGTTCTGCTGCAGTGAAACCTCTGGTTTGTATCAGCAAACTAACATTTCACAACTTATTTTATCTAGCTTATTTGCCACCAAATTGATGAACATGATCAAACTTCAGCTCTTACTGCCTTTGTAACACGCATGTACAGGTACAGAAATCCCCAGTTACTTTAATTCAAAAGGCTGACTACAATAACTGTCCATCACTAAGCATTAATTAAAATTTGTTTGCAGCCTCCCCAGCCCAAAACATTATGGAACTCCTCACTCACACTTCCATTATACCAGAGCCTCAGGGAACTGCAAACTGTTTTCCTTTACATTAGGTTGGGGTTTGGTAGCCTTTGTATCTGGTTTCATACTTCCATTCTTTTGTCATTTCTTCACCCATGAAACAACCTCTCCTTCATCACATCCCCTTGCACCTCCTAAGCTCCTGCTGATCAAACTTAGTATCACCACATAAATACAGATATCCTACAAGAACATTCTTACCAAAATGCATATCTCCATATGGATATAGGCATATAAAAGATTATGGATCCTTTATAGATGCATTCGTACAGCCACAGCAGCCTTTCTGCAGCTCAGCTGTCTAGGTAGACACAGCCATGATGGAACAATCACACTAGGCACTTCAGACAAGAGACTCATTCACCTCTTTCCCCCACCATAAGTCTGCAGCTCCATTTAAGTGATGCCTGGTCATTCTCTATCCGTTGAGGAGATAAGGGAGCAATTACTGATGCTTATCCGACCTGAACTGTAACTAAGAAATAAGTTGAAGACTATTAAGCTCAATAATTCTCACCTTTTCTTCAAGTGTCTGTGACAGCAAGCCACAAAAACTGATGGATTCGCAACTCCAGTTTTACAGAGTTTGGCTGGGGAAGGGCAAAATAGACCCTCACCCACCCAACACCTTTACTTGGCTAGAGCTAACATTAAGCGCACAAGAGCTAATATAAGCACAGTCCTTACAAGCTTTAGCCTACTATGCTATCACATATACTGCACATGAGCTGTTTAGCATGATGAAGCACTGTTACGCCCAATTAATACCTTGCTCTGTACTCCTTACTTGCAGGGTCTGTCTCCTGGGTGGCCTTTCTGGTAATAATTCAAAGCAACTTTTGATAAGGCTGCATTCAAGTAGGACACATGGCTAAGCAATACAAGATGATATGCAGTATGTTGGTGGATGATTATCATATGCCTCAGGTGGCAGCAAGAGGCTAAAGTGCAAGTGACTTTAGCCACCCAGCAAGTACAGTAATCCCCCTGCCACACACAGTTTGGATCTGCAGCCTGATGTGAATGTCAGGGAAATAAATCAGCCATCTGCATTTAATGGGTATTATGGGAACAAATACTATTGTTTAAAAGTTCATCCAGAGACAACCCATAAATCAGAGAAGATACTGAATTAGACCCCTTTTTTGTTGTGCCTTTCCACAAGCTGTGATCATCTATTGACACAATTAACAAGAAACACTCTTTGCTACAAGAAACATAAAGTTCCTTGCCCCCCTACCCCACCCTCCAAACACCTCCAAACCAGGGTCTGCTCTCCTTAGGAACACAACCTGTTAAAACCTAGGTGTTAGTCTAAACGTCCAGCCACAACAGGACTTACAGGGAACAAGACAACTGTTGAGTGTGACCCTACTGCAGGCCATGCAGTGCCATCACCCCTCAAGCAGTAGCAGTGCCCAGATCCACCAATAGCCCCAGACCAGGTGACATAGTGAGCTGGCCTAGGCTCTATGCAGTCAAGAACACCCCCAAAATAAGCCTAGACACAAGACTACCCATAACAAGTTTTCCAGCCAGGAAAAAATAAAGATGAGGGACAGGGCTGGACACAAAGTTACCTGCAATACAGCCTTAGGATCCAGTTAGGAAGACAAATAAGGAAATTGAGACAGCAGGAACCACAGCAGAAGTACACCTATGAAGCAGCTGAGAACAGGAATAAAACCCCCAAGCAGAGCTTAAATGGGGCTCCTGAAGTGATAGAGTTTGCACAGCTGGAGGCCCCAGGTGTGGCTGTTAAGGGAATTTAAGACCTATTCATGGAGTTAGAGTGTGGGCAGAGCTAAGGCAGGTGTTTTGGTGTGGCTACAGGAGGCAGTAAGGTGAAAGCAATAACCTCCTGGTACTTTAGGGTAGACAGACAGACCGACCGACCAACCGACCTAGGTAGGCCTAGGTCCACCTAGGCCCTAGCCCCCTGTGTAGCCCACTTAAAGATTAAACTAACTTTTGATAACAGTCATGAAAGGGCTTCTAAAAGCCCTGATGAAACTCACAAATTTGGGTTTGCTTCAAAAGAGAGATGAGCAATGAGTCTGTTAGAGCATTATCACAGGTGGCTTCATGCACATGTAGAGCCAAATATCTCTCTTCTATGTTTCATAAAGCACACCAGGATTTGGTTTGGGGATTTTTTTCTGTGATATGAAAGAATAATTAAAAAGTGTTGAGAAAGTTATTGAAGTCTTTAAGTAATAGTGAAAATAGCTGATAGTTTGAGGGGTTATTACTAAAATAGTTGATTCCTCTATTTCTTGATGTAGAAGACTGTATGGAAATCTACCACATTACCTACAGAAGTATTTGAAAGCATTGTGAGCTGAGGAGGGATAGGAGAGCCCACCTATAAGACATTGCATAGCTATGGTGCAGGGCACTGTAGTGCAACCCACTAAAATAACACCCTATATATCATCACAATGCCTGAAAAGATGCCTCTTCTGCACAGAGTTTTGAAAACAGCTAGAACAATTTCCTTAGGGTGATTAAATTTAAAACTTTAAACATTTTTGATTGCTTTCTCTACTGAGACTTCTTCCATTTAATTCCAATCGGTTGCACTGAGCTCAGTTTCCAGTCTCTGTGAAGCCTAGCTCAAAGCTAACTTCCCTTGTTGTCTGCTGCACGCATACATCGGGTCAGACACTGAGCAAGCTATAGCCTGATTCATACATAACCATCTGAAATACAGCCGAGTCCACCCTTCAGACCTGATAAGAATCGAAGTGCTTATTATCAATCATCCTGCTTAGTCAAGCTAACAACCTTTTTGCAAACATCTGACAGATGCTGCTGGAAGCTCAATTAATTACCCACTAGGAAGACTGTCCTGCTGAAGAGATGTTGTTAGTACTGTTTAAAGTGTGGCCTAAGTGACCCCTCTATTGCAGAATACCTGTATCCTGGGAAAAAAGTCCAGCTAGCCTCTGTGCAGGCACCCTGCCATCTGAAGAGATGGATGTGAATACGGGCAGCCAGGAGTCCTCCACATATGTGTATTCAGCATAGATACTTGGAGCAATGAGAATAATGGAAAGTGTCCAAAGGTCCCTTCGCCCTGAGCTTCCTAAATCAACTTTGTGTGGGAGCGTTTAGGGAATCTATCAGATTCTGAAAATCAGATCAACAAAAGGTGACTACAATGATCACATGTATAAAACCTGACCTCTCTGTCGTACCTACAAACATACCTTTAGCAACATGAAATCACACACACAAGAAAAATTCTCCAGTAGGTATGACTTCTTTCTTTTCAGTTGCTGATCTTGACTGCGTTTGCAATGGGGCAAGTGCTGCTCAACGCTTGTGCTATCCAGTGTTCAGGAAAGAGTGAAGAGTTTGCCCCTCCTATATAGTCTAGGAAGACAGGAGTTAAAGGAAATGCAAAGGCTGGTCTTGATGGACTGAGCCCTCAAATGGCTCTGTGTTAATTTCCATTAATTTCCATGGGAAACTCTGGAAAGCATTGTTATCTTCAGGGAAGGGGTGGTTTCACTCACAGCTGTGAGAGGAAAAGTGCTTTCTGTTCAAGGGAATTGCTGAAGTCCTCCAGAATTTCCCCCTGTAGTCCTGCTAATTGTCTTTATTAGATTTCTAATCATTCAAGTCACATATGATTTCCTCTCCTAAAAGGGAAGTTAAAGAAATGGCTTTAATCCAACAAATGGCCTTCTAGGGATGTGCAGAGAAGGCAATACTGCCTGCTAGCAGACAGGGAATGCATGGGGCTATGTTGCTTTTCTCCACTGTGAGACTTCTTAGTAGGGTCATGTAGTGGCTGGACCTCTGTGAAGCACAAGGCTGTTCTTCCTGTATGCTCCTGGAGCTTCTTCCCCTCTGGTATTCAGGACCATGTGCAACCCTGGATCTGTACTTCGGCTAAGCAAACACATACACATACAGAAAATGAGCTTCCACCTGCACTGGGCCCCGTGGAATTTTCCAGGAAACCTGGCCAGAGTTTTGTGTTTCTAATAAAACCAAAACAGTTTTAAAATCCAGCTTCAAGCTTCGTTGCAAGTATTTCTCACAGCCCTCTGTAGCAGGAGTAATTGCTGTCCTTATTTATCGAGTAGATTATACAAATCCCCTAGTAAGTAAATTGTAGGATTAAGAGGAAGGTTAATGTGCTAGATTAAACTGACACATTTATTTACTTCCCCCCAGAAGGAAAGATTGAAGGATGGTGACCTATCATGTGTATTAATTCAACATTTAACCCTGCCTCAGCTCCAGTGATTATCTCTGCAAGTGCCAAATCTCAGTCTAGCAGATTCTAGTGCAATACACAGAAGTTCCTGTGTCAAATATTTCAATCTGTTCAGCTCCCAATTTTTTAGATAGTAACATGTTTTACTTTTACAGTGCCTTCCCTCTAGAGTTTGAAAGGGATCACAACGAATTACACCTTCAGTCACCACACAGAAGGCATTACTTGTCCTCATTTTACAAATATTCACTTCAAAGCAGAGATTATTGTCAACTTTTCCTGTGGCTTGTCTGAATGAAGTGGATGATTTGTGCATGTTCAGAATCACTGGGTTCTTTGGGAGCCCCTTTGTGTGACTTTCCTATTCTAAAAGCTGCAACCCAGACCATGACAATATCCCAAACTTCACACACTTCAGACCAAAGGGTCTGTCTGTGTTTCCTGCTGTTTTCTGATACTGACAATGGCATTTCAGTCATGTTGCCTGGGGTTTGGGGCTGCAGTTGAGGACAGTACTGAAAAGACAGATAGAGGTCTTCTATTAACTCTATAACATCAATGCAGGTATGTCTGCATAGAGGCTGGTCTGCTTAAGATTTCAAGTGAGCTTTCTTCTCATCTGCTTTTCTGTATTTCATTCTCTATCACTAATCAAGTTGCATCCAACAGCACTGCCTGAGCACCTGTATCGTGAGTAGCACACGCTGTCCAGACTTGCCCAAACAGATCTTTTTCTGCAAATTAGTATTAGATATCTTATAGGACTACTGAGCTGAAGACTTCTTGAAACAGGTACCAAATGGAGGAGCAACTTTCCTACAATCACGAGGCAAAAGAATTACTCTGGTCTCCAGAAAACTAACCTCCAGTGCCTAAACTCCTAGCCTTGAATTTGTGAGATTCTCAAGAGTGGGATGTGGTAATGCACTGAAATAGGCAGTACCTTCTGAACACAGACATGTCTTTCCTCACTCCAGCACTAGTGGCATGCCTTCTCCACTTTGATAAGCCTCCCAGTGTAACTCAGCAAAGCCACCCAGGTGCAAATACCACCTAGGTTTGCACAGCAGGCTGGGAGCAGGGCTGGGATTTACCTCAAACCCAGTGACACAATTATCTGTCTGATCTCTCCCCTTCAAATAAAAGTTTTGTCCCCACGTGCTGGCCCCAACAGGTTTCTATATTTATCTATCCTTATTTTAAGAGGCCTGCAGGAGAAAAGTATAGATTACAGATGTGGTGCTCCTTGTTTTAGCTAAGGTTTCCAATAGGGATAGTTGTTTTGGGACAGAATCCCAGCCGAGAGTCATTTGCTGTTCGCCTGCCAAAGGGGGCTGCAAGTATTGCCAATTCTCTGCTTGACTTAGATTGAACAGTTCACAGCCTCTGAGGAAGGGGAGGAAAATTCCATCGTGAAATAGCTGATTTAAAGTGCTGTATCCCACAGCGGCAGTAAAGAGTGTTTGCTAATACTAATGCAGCTTTCAGAAAGAGACTTTAAGTTCAACTTTCAAAATGTGTTTCTGCTTGGGAGAGGGCCTAAATTAAAACCCTCCATCAGGTCAAAGCTTCAGTGAGTTTTGGACAGCAATTCTGATTTTTCAGCTGATGCTGATTTTGCAAAACATGATGAGTTACAGAGAGGAGGAGGAGAAAGAGATTCTGGTGATATATCTACCTCCTCTTCTCTACATATTAAGAGTGCCAAGCAAGGCATAGCTGCGAGCACACAGGCTTGTCCCTCAGTTGTCAGTGGGATTTTGCTTGTGTCAGAAATGGATATACAAGAGGAAGGGAGGAAGTGACCCTGCACAATGTAAAACTTTATTCAGAAATTTCCTTGTAAGTAAAATGTGTTGTATAATATGTTGATGACTAGCGTATGTACAAAACTTCTCTCCATTGATATGCAATTTAAAGTTAAAGAACTAGAATGACAGTATCTATCAGAGAGCCTGATAAAGACTATTTTCAAGGTCCAATATAAACTTCTCTCAATCAAAGGAGGCTAAAAAAAGAAATGATTCTCTACAGATTTTTATCCTACAGAAGAATGATCTTAGTTTGCAGGGGTTAAATAGTCACAGCATTTTTACGTGTTTACAGTCGATCTCCCAGTAGAGATAAACATGTTTAATGCTTGAAATGCAAGTTAACACTGGACATATTAAACACATTACAAGATATTTATCAGAAAGAACATTAAAGACTATTATTAGCCCCAGCTGCAAATATCCATCACGAAGGAATGGCTGCATGTGAGTCAATTGCCTTCAAAATGGTAGACCTTCTTCAAATCCCTTTTTGGTGGATGCCTTTTGATTGATTTCACCAGACTTTGAGTCAGGCCTTCTTTTATTAGAAAGGCACTTAATTTAATAGTGGGAGGAAGGACTGAGATGGTAGATACCAACATTTCCTTTGCCTTCTCGTGACAGGCAAGGTTACTCAGTGTAACCAGCAATTGAGATTTGGCACGTCTTAACCAATGTAAACTGGATACCAGCTGCAAGAAAACATCTTTGGTAACAGATCAAACTAAATGGGTCAGAATTTTAGATGGAGAATGGGGCCTTATTGCACTTTGCACTAAAACCAGCTACAATATTTATGTATACTTTAACTAGCACTGGTACTAGACCTTCCTTCTCTGTTAAAAGTAATGGAAATTTTGTAACTGACGTCAGTTAGGGGAGAATTAAAGTTGTGTGACTTGGTATAATTTTACAGATAGGTGTTTCAAAAGGAAACAAGGTTCAGATGGCTACATCAGTTACATCTGTTTTTGAAAGGGGAACCCTATGTGAAGTAGAGAAGGATTATGAGTATTTCAGGTTTTTGATGTAGAAATCCCAAGTGTATGCCTAATTTAGCACTCTAACTTTCCTGTGATTAAGTTAGATTGATATCAATGATGATAAATCTTTTATATTTTTTTTTTTACTGGAGGTAAACTAATAGATACAAGAAATATGATGTCTAATAGAAACAAGGTGGAAGGGACACAAGGGATACATCAAATATTGATGCTTTTTTTTCACTAGCAAGATACATCCAGTCAGCTATCACAGTAGTCAGCTTACCCCTATAGTGCATCCTTCCACAGTCTGATTTAAGTAAGTAGATTTTAATTTCCCAGTATGCCTAAAAAGCAGGAAAATCAAATGATAGATTAGGCCCAAGAGGCCTATCGGTTTATACTTGGACACATGACTGCACCAAAACCAGAGAATCACGGTAGCAAGAGTCATCAGCAACCTGTCACAGATGAGTTTTGTAGGAGAGATCTGTGATGAAAGGCTGCCGAATTCATCCCCTTCAGCCCTCCCACCTCTAGGGATCCAGCACAGCTGGGTAAAACCACATTCCTCCAGGAAACTGGGGGGTCAGTTGCTGGGAAAAGGAGGCAAGTCTGTCCATATTGAATGGGAAAACCCAAAAAAAGAATGCCTTGTATGAAACAGTGTTTAAATGAGTAGGAAAGAAAAGGCAGCTAGATGGGTTATGAGATGGATGATATTTTAACTTCAGGGTAACCTTTCAAATTCAGCCTGTGCTGTTAGTGGTTGAAACTTATTACCAAAGCTTATTTTTCACATTTATGTGGCCACTCCAGAGGATTGTTGCTACCTTTCATCACTACTTCAGACTTAAAATGGTAATAGTGGCAAATATTTTCAGAAGACATCAGCCTGATTGTAACACCTTGATTGTACTGAGTAGCCCAGAAACTGACACTAATTTCAAAACTAATGCTTCATGCCAGGAAATTGGAAGAATTTGACCCTTACTATTTTTGATAAACAGGCTGAACAATTCACAGTTTCAGTCTCTCATTCATAAATAGTATGGATGGTTTATCTAGAAGGGAGGATGAAAATGCTGTCTTCCACTGACTACAAGGAACACAAATGAGCACATCTAATTGGCATATTATTGCTCTACACTGCTTTTTGGGTCTGGCATAGGCTCTTTCATATCTTATGGCAGATTTGGGCTGATGCTTCATGTTCTTGTAAAAATGACAAGTTACATTAGATCAATAATCTAATTTAATATAGTACAAGACACTGCCACTGAATGAATATGGTATAGAAATATTTTTAATTGTCCTTTTCCCCAGAAACACCTCCTGGTTCCTAGCTTTCTAGAAAATAGCCTGTGTTGGGACATTGTAAGGTAGAAAGGACAGTAAGAACAACAATTATGCGAAAGAGGTTAAACGTTAATGATTTGTGAAAATATATAACTAGGGATTTTCAGCCCACTGAGGAAATTTTGCATGTTGAACTACCACACTGCTCAAAGTATGGATTTTGTTTGCAGGCTCAAGTGCATATGTGTAAGCCAGACTGTTGGAAGAGCAGCTGCAGTAGTGTTACCACAAATCCTGTTGTTGAAATAGGTTATTCATAAACTGTTTCTATGACATACTCTGCCTATGAAGTTAGTTGGGCTTTGGGGAAAAAAAGGAACACCTGATGTTTCATTTTGCCTTCTCAGTATTAACCCACTGACATTAAACTGAGATATTTATTACATTTGTGGTTTTAACATTTTAAATCTACACATACTTTCTACCCATTTACAGCCATTGTGTAGGGATGATGCTTGTAAATAAGCCGTCACCTCACCAGTACTGTCATAAATTGAGCATGCAATCACTCTTCAGGGAGGTGCTCAATGAACCACAGAGGATCTGACCCTGTTTCACAGAATAATTGAGGTTGGTAGGGACCTCAGTCCAACCTCCTGCTCAATGCAGGTACAACTCTGAGGTAAGAACAACTTGCTCAGTACTTCACCCATCAGGGCCTTGAAAGCCTCTGAACACAGCCTCTCTGTCCAGCCTTTTCCATCGCTTGACTGGCCTTTTGGTGAAAAAGTGTTTTTTTCATATCCAGAATAAGCGTTATCTTGTTTCAGCTTACATCATTTGTCTCTCATCTTCCTACCATGCGCTGCTGTGAACTTCCAGGCTCCATCTTCTTCGTAACTTCCTCATGGGTTGTGGGAGGCCCTCAGTTCCCCTTGAAGCCATATCTTCTCCAGGCTGAACAACTCTAGTTCCCTCGGCCTCTCCCCACCAGACAAGTGCTCTAGCCCCAGGCCATTCCGGTGGTCCTACACTGAACTCACTTCTTTTTACTGATGCCTTTTATTTTATATCAGAAAGGGTGGGTAAAACAGTATTATAAGTGGAGTCCAACAAATACTGGGTAAATGAAGGATGATAACTTCCCTCAATCCACTGACTGTGCTCCTGTTAGTACAGCCAAGGATGCCATTAGCACATCTTTCACTGCCAGGGTACAGGACTGGCTCACCCTCAGTGTGCTGTCTGCCAAGACCCCCATGATCACTCCTGCAGAGCTGCTCCTCCAACCTTTATCACTGTAGGGGGATTCTTCCCTCTCATGGACAGGACTCTGCATTTATTACTGTAGAATTTTGTATGGTTCCTGTTGACATGTTCCTCTAGCCTGTCTAGGTCCCTCTGAATAGCAGCCCTGCCCTCAGCTGAGCATATCAGTTGCTCCCTCCAATTTGCTGTCATCTGCAAACTTCGTAAATGTCTACTCCAGGTCATTGAACAGGATCAGTCCCAGGAGAGACCCCTGCACTGCTCTGTTTTTCACTAACCCTCTGCTAGAGTATGACCCATTAATCACTATCCTCTAAACCTGACCAGTTTTTCATGCATCAATTTGTCCACCCATTCAGACCATAAAGTCCTAACCTGAGTATTTACAACGTAGTGGGGGACAGCACTGAAAGGCTAAAATGACATTCAGTGCTCTCGTCTCTTCCCCAAATCCAGTGATTTTATCATGAAGGTCAAGAAGATCAGTCAGGTATGATTTACATGTTTGGTACTCTCTCTGCTTTCTATCAAGAACTTCATACCTTCTTACAAAGCTGTACTTTTACCATCACAGAATTTAAAATATGCAATGATTTATATGTAAAATATACCTCGGGGCTCTAGAGAGGACCACCAGCAGTGAAGCAATAACTAAAGCCTATAAATAAGACCATGGCCTCGGCATGCTTAAGATCCAAGGAACCGTGGAAATCGGTAGCTACCTACAGACTAATAAATTGAGTGCCTGAGCTGTTTGTGCGCCCTGGGACAGGAATGACTGTGCCGTTAGCACATTCATTGGCACTGCTTGGCCTGGGCCAACTAAAACTCTTCCAAATAATTCCTGGCCACAATTTGGCAGCTGAAACATGCCAGGGACTGCTCCCAACAGGCAATTTGCATGCAGACACCCTGTTTTAGGGACCATGAGTTTACTACTGTAAGTGTGAAGTGTTCAAGGCCAACTGGCCCCACAGCCCAGAATGCTCCCAGCTGCTACACACTGAGCCACTGGAAGTTGTTTTCCCAATTCACCTGGTTCAGATGTGACTCTGTCCTGATCAATGTGTGCCTCTCTCACTCATGAAGACTTGAAAAATAAGAATCAGTTGCATAATATGGAATCATAGAATCATTCAAGTTGGAAGAGACCCTTGGGATCATCGAGTCCAACCATCTGCCCTACTCTATAAAGTCCTCCCCTACACCATATCTCCTAACACCACATCTAAATGACTCTTAAACACATTCAGGGACGGGGACTCAACCACCTCCCTGGGCAGCCTATTCCAATGTCTGACCACTCTTTCTGTGAAAAATTCTTTCCGAATGTTCAGCCTAAACCTACCCTGTTGTAGCTTGAAGACATTCCCTCTCATTCTATTGCTAATCACCTGTGAGAAGAGACCAGCACCAACCTCTCTATAATGTCCCTTCAAGTAGTTGTAGAGAGTGATGAGGTCTCCCCTCAGCCTCTCTTCCTCAAACTAAACAGTCCCATGTGAAGACCAAACCATTTCTCCTACGTGCGTTTATGAAAGTAAAAGCTACTGTGCACATAATTTTTGAAGTAAGCTTATACAGCAGTTGCCATGATACTGCTTTATCACAAGCATGAATAACCATGTAGCATTTCTTCCCTTATCTCAACAGTATCACTAAACTGATGACACCCAGGTCCATTCAGAGAGATAAATCCCTCCGTCATATATGAACATACCATGATGTT
This sequence comes from Nycticryphes semicollaris, assembly GCA_013400055.1. Taxonomy (NCBI): domain Eukaryota; kingdom Metazoa; phylum Chordata; class Aves; order Charadriiformes; family Rostratulidae; genus Nycticryphes; species Nycticryphes semicollaris. The sequence goes on along the minus strand of VXBJ01006619.1, from coordinate 572,599 downwards.
CCCACAGTGCTAGAAAGTATGAAATAATATGGTGAGAAAGCTGGCTGCTAAGATAGAGAAAAGTGACTTCTCAGTCAGGTTGAGGTGATTTTTCAGAGGCACAAGAGAAGAAAGACTTGACTCTCATTAGGGATCAATGATGGTTAGCCATCTATCCCTACACAGTGCCCTGCAAGCTCTAGAAAGGGGCACTCTGAGTCTCTGCTAAGATAAAACTCCAACTAGATGTGTCTAACACAGGGTTCACCAGGTTTCCGTTCTAGGTATGCTTGTGTTTATGTGTTCATCAGTTCCTGCCGCTGGCCAGGACACAGTCATGCACAAACATGCCAAGTATCTTCAGCAGAAGAGTACTTCTTCCCAGGAGGTAGGAGAGCAGGGAACAGCTTGGAGTTGAAACCTACCTTTAGGAATAATTGAAGCTAACGTCCAAGCTGGTGAGAGAAAGCCACACTGAGATCAGAGTTTTTGTATAGCATTAGTTCTGTTGATAGCTGACCAGCTACACAGACATGCTGAACCATGAAACACATAAACATGCAAGTGGAAAGACATATTTTGTCAGTAAACTTTATGTAAATGTAGCACAAATATAAAAACATTAGTAATGGGATATGGCTTAGCTGAAAACATGGTCAGCTTTCTGTGGACAAAACAGCCAGTTTGCAGTAATACAAGATCTTTGTATCAAATGAGTAGTTTTTAATTACACCAATGAAACTTCTCTTTTGACAGGACTGGTGTAATCTTTGCGGTATCAATATATGAGAAAGAGAGAATGACTAGCTTTCAGTCGTAACTTGGTGTGCCACCAGGAGCTGTGTGGTGAAATCATGGGATACAGAGATCCTCATGTCACCCCTGTCCAGGAGAGGACCATCATGGGAAGCAGCAGAACTCAGCTGTGCCCACAGATGTGCCACATCTGTTCTCACTCCATGGGAACAGGCCACTTTGCTGTACTTGGGTTTTTCTCACTATTCACCTTCTCTGCTGGCTTACCCTAGCAAAGCAATCAGGATCACAATAAAAAAATATGTCACTTTGCTCCAGTGTAGATATGCCATTGGCCTACAAGTTGTCTTAGGCTGTTGTTATCGGTCAAACACAGATCTCCTAAGTACGTAACACTTACTTCTGTCTGCATTCAAGAACTACTGCAAATCTGCCTGCCTGTCTCTTCACCTTACAATGTCAACTCACTGATTACATCAATGAAACATGAGAGGGCTTCCATCACTTCAGGAAAAACTAGGAAACAGCAACTGACTACAAAGATATCTTCCACTTTTTTTTCCTTTTGTTTTGTTTTGTTTTGTTTTGCAACAAATCAGTCAGGTTTGCATTATGGTGTCTTCTTCCACAACAAAAAAACTCAGACTGAGAAGTGTCTGTCTTCCAGGTTTTTACTTAGTGTCCTTGTGATTCCAGATGTGTCAGGACAGCTGTTTTTGCAACCTTCATGATGGACAAAATCACATGTGTTGAGGAATAACTGAGACTTCTCTTGGATTTAGCCTTGTCAGAAATCCTTACTCTAAGGTAAATGGTTTTGTACAAAGAGAACAGCAGTTGCATCTATTTCCAGGAAAATAACTCTGGGATCTGTGACTCCCAGATCACAGCTCCCCTTCAAAGGCAGACTGCAGAATGAAGTGCAAGGGGAATGCTGTTCAACTGGACACAAAAAAAAAAGAATCCCTTTCTGCATTAGTAATGGTACAACTTGTGGTCTTGTAATGCAAAATCCTAGAACAGGGGTAGGATGCTGAACAACTTAACGGGACCAAACCAAAGCTTCAGCTGTTCCCACACCCTTTGTTAATGGCTACTTGTAAATAGAATATGGTCATAAATACACAAGAAAGAAGTCAACTGCCCTGAATTTTATTTGTATTTATATCTGTTGCACAGAGTTTTGCTGGAGTGCCAATAGATTCGTACTTCTAGCTGCTCAAAGCACACTGACTTTACTTTGCATTGGCAAAGTGTAGGCAAAAAACACATGCCTAGGTAAGACCATCTATTTCTATTCCTTGAGTTTTGTCATGATACCATTTAAAGTAATCTCTGTGAGTTTTTAAATATTTACAGATATATATATACATTTGTTTGTTTGCAAATGTGTATAGAAAAATATGAGACAGAAGTATCTTTGTCCTTCCATCAACTACAAAGGGAGTTTAGATGGTGAGATCATCTGTCAACATCTATCCCATAAATGTTTAAATATGCACAGATGAGAGTGTCATTGATTATCCAGTTCCTTTATTCTGTAGATTGAAGACTAGATGAATAGCAGTTTACTAGGAGAAGCATGAACACAGACAGTAAGCTGTCAGTTGTATCCAGTCAACGGAAAGCAGGAAAACTGTCTTTATGCTTAGCCAGCAAGTAGCAGGGAGATTAGGGGTTGGTTTTGTTGGATGCAGTATCCTTCCCTTTCCACCCTGAACTGCTGTACTGCACTGTCACTTTTGTATAGGCTGTGCAAATTCTTTGAGTGCTTTTGAGGTCTCTGAAGTTTTAAAACTGTTGTATAAACAACAATCAATGAAAAGGAAGAAAAGAAAAAAAAAAGAGGACAGAAAAAGAGCCTGCTCTAAAGCTCATAGAAGTTAGTGTGCATGTATCGGTGAATTCAGAGGGCTCTGGAGCTCTGGATCAGGCCTTATACCTTTAATTCTGTTTGAAGTGAGAACATAAATCTGAAATGTTTTGCAAAAGAAATAACTTCCTATACCAATGTAACAAAATTTCTAATGTGCCTGCTCAGAAGTTCAGCCCTTTGTGGGACCAAATTAACAACTTCTACCCTTGAATGAGAGAAAACTGAATAGAAACTCCTTGTAGATGACTGTCCAACTTTATTAAAAGGACAAGAGGCTGATATAATATTATTCTGCTCCAGTTCATTGTTTCTCCAGACTACTGCACCTTTTGTTGTGCCAACCCATTTTCCAGGGGTGGCCTTTTGCTTGCTCCTTTCTTATGGTGGCATCTTTTGGAGGTCTATTTCCTTCATGCTGCAGCACTACACAGCTGCCCTTGGGAACATCAGATCTTTAGAATTCCCTTTTAAACTCCATTGGCCTTCATGAGTTTCAATTCTTTGAGACATCAAGAGCAATGTGCTGGGCGCTTTTGTAAAGGAAAACAAGGCTAGATGCCAGATTTGTATCATGGTCATATAAAGTCATTATTTGCTGGCTCTAGGTGATTTCTCAGCCATAGGACTACAAATGAATTGGCAGCATGCCTGTGATGTCTCAGAGTTTTACGGAGTCATCATCCACATAAAAACCTACAGACCAAAATATGCAAATAGAACTGTGGCCTGCATCTATGAAGGCAAAAATTTAAACCTTCTCACTAATTTTGTTTGTCCATTGGAATAAAATGTCTGAGAACAAAGAAATTGGAAAATTCATCTGTAGAGACATTTTAAGTACAGAACCCCTTACTATAAAACAATCCAGTTTTCCCTTTATAAAAATATGCTTTTACATATCCTCCACCTTCTTAAACAATATGATAGTTCTATAGTATCTATATAATAGTTTTTACTACATAGAAAATAATTTTTAAATGCTGATTAAAAGAAAAAAAAAAAAGTGGTTTCAACTAATACAGTTGTTCTGACCACCACAGAAAAAGCAATTTTTCTGTTAGTACGTCCTCTGCATTCCCACCTCCACCCCCAAAACCCGCAGTGGGATAACTGTATGTTTAAATGTGGTGTAGCCTATAAAGCACAGACACAGAACAAGCAGGGGCAAAGGAAAAAAGGGAGCACGGAACTGTTTGAAGAGAGAGAGAGAACATAAAATCATTGGCTCTGCAGCTTAAAGGTGTAGCAACAAGTTTTGCTGTAGCAACCCAATGCTCCAGGGAGACCTGGTATACCTGAAGGTACATGTGGACTGATGGTATTTATTCATAAATTTTGTGTTCCTGAAAAAGATAAAGCACAGGAGCTTTATGTGCACATAATGTGCACAGGAGCACATTACTTCAAAGCTGATGTTGTTGAAGAAGGTATCATGATTTGGTATAAATATGCTACATATTTTTCTACTAAATAAGTATTTGGGAGTTTCATATTTTTATTTTTATTTTATTATTGTTTTTGTTGTTGTTAAATAAGTGTTTAAGTATTTCCACTCCTAAGCACGTACAAAAATCACAGACTTTTCTACAAGGAAAAATTGTATTGGCAACTTTGAGATTATTTGAAAAAAAAAAGAAAGAGAGAGAGAGAGTTTTGGGATCTTTGCTGTCTTTTTTCAGATCTTAGATCTCATATACCCAAATTTCTTTTATAATCAAGAATGGTTAAGCAATGAAAGCTGCTGCTTTCAGAACAAGGTTTCTTCCACAAGAGATGCAGAAAACCATTAAGGGTAAGACCACCAGGACCAGCAACACTGAGTATTATTTGCTGTTTTTTCCTCAAGTGTTCATTATAGGGTTTTCACTTTTTATTGCACTTCATTTTAGCCTACCATAATATCTATCCTCTAAAATGTCCCTCAAATGCACATCACTGTTTCTACCTTTCTATATTTTTAACCAGACAACCAATGTTGCTGTGGTTGGGTTTTACTGGGTAGGGGGGAAGTGCCTCTGACTACCAGTTACTCTAGTCTGGAAGACTGTTTGCACTAGGTAGCTTCTAAATACAGGGGACAGTTGACTTGTAGAATTGTATAATTATGTACAAGTAACATGAGGGGAAGAAAGCACATAAATCTGCTTCTCTGCAGGCAAAATTATGTTGAAATTTGAGCAAGGGAAGAATTCTGAATTGCCATCTATCTTCGTCACTGCCTCTGCATCAGAAGTAGATCAAGTACTGCCTGCTGGGGAGAATATACAGCAAAAGGTTTAATCCTGCTAATACTACTAATAATAACTTATGCTACTGTAATGCAAACCAAAAAAGAGGCTAAAACCAGACCAGCATGCAACAATCATGCTACTTGAAGTTTGACTTGTTCATGCAGTTGTGCAGGCTAAAAAAACAAAGGAGAAGGTTGAGCTATCAAATGTCAACGGAGCACCCCAGACACCAAATCTACTGCAGAGCATCTGCATCTACTGCTGCATTTAGCCATTAACACATTCCCAGCAGGGTGCAATAGGTGAGAAAATTTTACCTGCTCAGAATAACAATCTTTCAGAGTGCAAATGGGTACACACTCATTGGCAGAAGCTTGCAAGAAATTTTGGGTAATTAACTAAATTCTAATTGCTATGTATAAAGGTTTTTTAAAAATAAAATGGACATTTAGGAAAGTCAATGTAGTACTAGGTGCTTAAAGTTAAGCATCCTTTAAGAAGGAAATAATCATGGCTTCAGTTTTCCTGCCCATAAAATGGAGGTAATGTTACATAGTAATTTTCTAAATTACTACAGGATGTTTAGATGGGATTCTCTGCATTAAGGCACGATAGTGCTATTTTCAATCTCTCTGCACACAATATTAAGTGCAGTGCTTCCAAAAACATGCCCTGCCTACTCTGTTGCATAGTCAAGTCTGATTTTAAAAAATATAAAGGAGAGTGAGTGATCAAGCACACATTACAGCTGTGCCACTGGGTCAGTAAGCGAGAAGTTAAAATAAGAAGTTCATTCAATAAAATATTGATTCTGGAAACAGATTACAGGAAATCATACTGTACCACTAACTTAATTTATGGGTATTTATATTGCAGGATTTATACCAATATATCAAACACAATGCCTTCAACCTTAGTTCAAAAGAGAATTTTATCTCTAAGCTTTAACAACAGGGCTGAAAATAATTCAGATTATATGGGCAGCATTTTAGCAGCCCATTTTCATCTTCTTTAAAAGCAACACTCTAATGCATGATGGTTAAGGATCAAGTTGGGATTATGCGGAGAATGTTAAACATATACCAAATAATACATCTGTTTTGAATAAAAGATGTTGCACGGAGTTCCAGTTCATTTTTTTTCAAGTCTTTGCTGTACGTGTTGTAGCTGCTAAGTGAAACCACGCATCAGATAAATACATCACTTCAGCAACAGATTGCTAATCAATTGTCTGACATGTTCTGAAGCATGTGGGTTAAAAATACTTGGGGGCAAGGGCTTTTCTAGTTTGGAAAAAAAAAAAAAAACTGTTTCATGTTCTCTTGTGGTTCATTCTTCCATCTCTGAGCTGCTAGAAGTCCTACCACTGTCTCTGGGCTGATTCTAGATCATTTTCTCCAGACCTTATACAGTGTTCTCTGCCCGTTTACAAAAGCTAGTCTGACTGCAATCATATTTGCTGACTTGTCAGTCTCCAACCAACAAACAGGTTGTTCCCAATAAGACAGCCACTAATATACTTTGTTTGATTGTTGCGTCTTATAACTTGAATATTGTTTTGAAGCAACCAGTTTGTCAGAAAGTTCATTTAGAAATTCATACTTGGATCTATGTTTTTATTGATAGGAAACTGAAAACTTTCCACAACATACAGTTTGCCAAAGTTACTATCTTTGACTGACTAATAATTTCATTTCAATAAAGTCAAATCATTACACTAAAACATTAGTGTTGAATACCTAAATTATAAAATCTGTAAAATAGCAATATCAATAGCTAGTGTGAATAGTTCCTAATATTCAAACAAAAATATTTTTAATACTTTAATGCTTTCACTGAACCAACTATTTACCACTTTTCCTGGTCCTTGCAGGCCACAACCAAAGAAGCCTCCACGTAGTATCAGAGGGCTGCTCAACATGGGAGACCAGTTTCTCCTCTACTCCCCATCCTCTGTTGGCTGACCTTTGTGTCCAGACCTGTGTCCACCTTCTTGGATACATTCATGAAGAAGTGCAGACCTTCATCTCAGGGCAAATGTGACAAATATAAATCATGGCCCAGTGCATTCTTCTCTTTCAGGAAGACAGACCCTCTCTATAGCATCTGGGAAGGATGACAATGGGCTGGTGGCCAAGACCCTCCTGAGGACAGGCCAAAGGCTACAGCTGCGCCATCGGTGCAGGCTGCTGAGAGAGCTCTGCCACAACTTTCGTTCCCCTAAATGAATCCCTTAACAGTGATGGTCTGTGCACTGGTGGGACTACGTTTGACAGGCCTGAGAGGATCTGACGCTGCTTTCCCAGCACACAGCATGAGCAGCAACTGCACCTCCCACAGCTTACTCTAAAAGATGAGGGATGCTTTGAATCCCACAATCTTCTGTCTTCGGTGACTCCTGTGCAAGAGTAGCCCAGTGCAGACCCTGAAGAGCTTCTCTGCCTCATGAGCCTCCCGGGCCACTTCATGCCCAGCACTATGGTGAGTCCCCATGATGCCTGTCCAGTCTACCTCCACACTGTGCCCCTGAGATGGCTGTACAAACTCATAATCCTCTCGCTTCTTTTCCCAGAACCAAGACCACAAAGTGGCTACCCTTCTCACTATCACAAGAAGCTGTCCCTATTACCATCACACAACTGGTGAGAAGCCTCAGTTGGACAGCTTGTACTCCAAGCTACAAGCAATTTGGTTCACTAGGGACATAAACTGGAGGCTTCTTTGTGGAGCAGCAGATGTAGGCACACTCACAGGGTTCCTAGACAGCCATCACTTCTCAATACAAGAGAAAATGGGTTCACATGAGCACTGTGTGTGCTGGGCTGAAGCCACTGCTCCAGTTCCTCCAGAACATCTTACTGAATTTCTGACAGCATTTCTCTCCTTTTTTCATGCTTAATACCCCCCCCCCAACTGCAGCCTGACCTCCTTGTCTTCACCAGAGCTCTCTGTAAGCCTCCTCCAGGGGCAGAGGAGGAGAGCATTTAGGGTTTTCACTTCCCAATAAGGAAAAAAATCAGTAGAAACAGCTGCCCTAAAAAGGCCTAGAGTGCAATTATACAAATACTTGCCCTCAACACTCATTCAGCCTCCAACTAACTCCACTCAGGAGCCATAGATATCTTCTATGTACTGACTAATTTAAATCCCATTTGATGTCCTCTCCTTCTCATACTGGAAAAAAAAATGAACAATCAATACCTCTTCAACCTCTTCATTCCACTCATACCTATTGTGTCATCATTCAATGAGTGACCTCTTTTCAACGCTGAAGTGCTTTGGACAATTGATTTTGGTAAGCAAACAAGTCCACATACACTGGCTGCTGGCTCCCAGGAACTCAACCATTCCTACATCAACAGGTATCAGAGACAGAAAGCTTAGTAAAAACATAATCATCACCTGTAATCCAGACTGATCCTGGGCTGACCTTCAAATAGTTCCACACTGGTGTAATTCTCCGTGGTTTTCTGATAACCTAAGGCAGATGCATGTGATGACAGAAGAAATACTTTGAACCTGATATACTGCTGGGTTATGGCTTTGTGCAATCCTTTTGCTGTGACTATGAAGCAGGCAGAGTTCTTACTAAGTGTAGTATCTGCTAAACACCACAGCCTTTTACATTCCCACTGGAATCTGGTTGAAGACCCAGCTCCTTTCTACTACCTAGCAAGCCTCCTAGGACAGACTCTTTGGCAGAAGAAAGCTGCCAGCTCAAGTGTATAAATGCTTGGTGTTTCTGAAGCAAAAACAACGTGGTTACATCAACAGCCAGTGGAAAATGGCACACACAAGAAATGTAACTGCCAGGGGAAAAAAGTTAATTTATGAAGTGGGAAGTTTTCAAAGGGGCTTGCAATCCAAAGGGACACCTACTACCAGCCATGCCAACGACTCTTGCTCTAATCTCAGCATCCTGTTCTCAGTATCTTTATCTCTAATTTTTTCTCACGCAAGGAACATCTCAACTACTGGCCTAAGTAAGCTTCAGACCAGGATCTGCCTACAGTTATAATTACTGTGAGTGTACACCAGTGCAGCCAAGACAGCAAAGGTATGCAGCGTGGGTGTTATATTTGCAAACTGAAGGGGATTTTGTGCCATTGTGGTTACAATAGGCTCTGAACCCAACAGGTTAATCTGGCAGCAGCTTGCTCCTGGCAGCACAGCTGTGTTCGCACCAGGAACTTTGCTGGGATTGCGATTTTTTTCAGACCCAGGCTAACATCATTGGATGAACAAAACTTTCTAATGTAGGTCTGGTCCTGAAAGGAACATCTCCAATATCAATCTAAAAAGCTTGTTATCTCTGCAAGTATCAATAAACTTGCTCACCCCTCAATGCCAACTATTAAAAAATAGTTTGTGTCCTCCAAAAAAAGGAGGTGGGAAGATTGATGATGCTGATGGATCACAGGAAAAGTCAGAAATTCTTCACTGGTTTTTGTCTTTTTCTGTATTTGATTGCTGCACTAATGGATGCCCCATACCTAGAAGTGTTCAAGGCCAGGCTGGATGGAGCTTTGAGGAACCTGATCTAGTAGGAGGTGTTGGAACTCCAGGAGGGTTGGAACTCAATGATCTTTAAGGTCCCTTCCAACCCAAACCCTTCTATGATTCTATGATTTTAATAAGAGAACTGGCAAAGCTTCTTCTTACTGTTGGTATGTGAGAGACACAGGATCATAATGCACATTAGAGCAGAATCCACTTTGGAATGCAGAGAAAACACACACACTTTTTTAGAACATGTAGGACCACTGCCATGCAAAGTCTATTTAAAAAAGGCATTTAGTTAATTTGTTTAATTGCTAAGCTTACAGATGCCCTACTTTCAATTCTAGTACAGGGCTAGGAAAGTTACACAAAATGAATATGCATTTTGAAATGAATCAACACATTGAACATTAATGACACATTATCTGTTCACTTGTTGATATTTGGTATATTTTTGCTATAGGACCACATTCATCCTTGCCAGGAAAAGAACACTCTTTGTATGAAACTGCTCAGAGAAAAACAGCATTAGCTGGAGTTCTTTCTTACGCTCTTTGATAAACAGTTTTGAGTAGGAAACAGAGTGAGGCAAAAGAGCTTTTCTTCATGTGCCTCATGTCAGAGATGACATTTTGTTCTTCCCTGTAGTTACACGTGGGTTACCTCAGTATTTTATTTTGAAAAGCCACATCATATCCAGCATATCTCACTCTAAAGAGTCAGACAAAAAGATTAGTCAACAAAAAAGACCAAAAGAAAAAGGAAATAATGTGTCATCCCGATATACGTCAGGCTCATACCACTTCACCCATCTCTGTTTTGAACTGCTGTCAACAAATGCATCCTCCACTATTCTTACGCTCCTTGTAGACTTTTTCAGATGTTTTCTTCAGATTCACTTGATTTAAAAACAAAGTAGTTGTCACAGAGAGAAATTCAGTAACTCATGTGACACATACCTTGAATGAGGACTGGTCAGACCTTTTAAGATATGTGTCAAATAAAGAAAGAAAAACAGTACTAACGTAATACTAATATTGGTCATTTCATAAATTAGGAAAATGAAAAAGATCTTGAAACATAAAATAAGACTGTCGTAAGGAGTATATTACATGTCTTTGATTACTAAATATGTTCATTAACCTAATGATTGTTATTTTAAGTGAAAAACCATTAAATGTACAGGATATGTACAGCATAGTTACAGTCACACCCCTGCAAAAAGCCTATCTTTTGCATTTCCTGACTTTAAAAAACACTTGTAAACTTGATACCTTAAGAAATTCTGCAATGTGGTACGTTAATAATAACTCAGTGTTATGCAAAGTTAAAATCTGCTGCCAAGTATTAAGGTTGTCAAGTTAACACTGACTTGCAAGTATCCATTCTCATGGTGGAGAGTTTTTCCTGGATAATAACATATTCACTGAAAACACAGTTTTCACAAATCAAAGCAATCCTTAACTAATGTCAAATCTGGCAAACACATCTGAACATTTTTTTTCAGTGACAAAAATCCTTTGGCTCTATTGAGCAGATGAAGAGTATTCAAGAGCATGACCCCACAGGACCAAGGTTAAGACATTTGCCTCTAAGTTGGGATATCTGTTTTGCAGTTTCTGTTCCAAATTCACTGAAGAGGACATTTAAATGTTTCATTTTTAGGTTCTCCAGGTAACTACTCACCAGTCTGCTAGTAAAAGGACAAGGTAATGGAGGAATAATGAAAATTACCATCTACTCCTATTTATCCAGATATATCACTCTCTTTACTTTCATTAAAAGTGGACAGAAATACTTCGTATAAGACAGTTATGTTAATATACCATTAATAAAATGTTTGGATTTGGTTCTACCTGAAACAATGTTTAAAACATCAGCATGGCTGCTGAAACAAAAACATCATTTATTCATCTGTGGTTTGTTTTGTTTTTAAATCAGTACTTCTAGGACTCTCTTCCTTTAGAAAAAACCTGTCTCACAGAACCCACAGTCACATGCAGAGAAACAGAAAGTGGTCAAACGCAGCCAGGATGCAAAAATCTCATTGCCATGCCTACACAGGGATGGGAAGCAGAAACAGTATTAGCCATCAGTAACTAAGAGAATTAATACAGAGCCTAGCTTTTACCACAACGCAGTGGTTACAGGTGCTGTAAGCAACATATTCAACATATAGAAAATCAGATTTTTATCAGAATACATTATTTCCATATGCAATAAAACAACCAAACAAAACAAAAAACCCAAAACAAAACAACAAACAAACACAACAAAACAAAACCAACCAACCAATAAAAAAAACAGTCAGCATCCTATCCACCTGAACCAGGTAAATGGTGATTGACCTGACTCTGACCATTCTCCTTGGCTGAGATCAGTCTCCCTGAACATTCCTTCCTCAGCCACATTTAGAATTAATCCTGGATTAGCCAGATTTGGGTGAACTGAAACCTAGATTTGATACCACTTCCATTATAAATATAAACTCAAGAAAATTATATTAGTATATTTTAGAAGCTTCTGAAACAGCTCAAGTCCATTTAACTGACCACAAGAGAATAAAGAAATCACAAGTAACAAAGAAGGAACCTAGCTGGGAACTGTTTATTTTCTGGTGTTTGTGGATGCCTTGCTCATTTCACTGTTATCTTTTCTTTAACTGGTTTAGACCTTTTATGAAAAAAAAAGGTCTTTAAGATATAAAGAAAAAAAAAATCTTCTCAGGAATCAGCAATGCTCTCTAGGGGTTGTTTTAGGCAATTCTAATTTTACAGTTTCCTCTTCACATTGGATAAGGATCTTGGATAGTGTCAGAGATTTGGTATGTGCACAAGATCTTGGCCCTGTAACATTATGTTGTCATAGCTACTTTGGATGGTTTCTAAACATGACCAAATCCTTCACAGAATCCTTCCCAAGTTTAAAGGGCTCTTCTGCAAAGGCTTCTTCCAAGTGAAACTTTGTGAGGTTAGTCTCACTAACTATATAGTTTTGCCTATATGTATCTCTACAACTGATGTAAAGAAAAGCAGTCACTAAATCAATGACAAAACAAGTTTTAAAATAATTAACTACATAAAAGGAGTGCAGGACTGCTTAAGAGGAGGGTTCTTCATACTTAAACAGCACATTTCGATGATCTGCAGGGGACTTCTCTTTAAAAAACAAGAGTTTGCAAGACTTCGTGTGTAACACAGTGGTTCAGGTAGAGTTTTTCATTGTTCTTTTAAACGTACACTTTTAAGAAAAATTATAAAATAGGCAAAGCATGGGATAGAGAGACTACAGACCAACTAAGAGAGAGCTCATCTTCTGATAATAAATAAAGTGATCCAAATCTTCGATGCAGTCTATAAAATATATCCTGGTTTGCTCACAGCAGTGTAAAACTGGAATAAATTCATCAACACTGGAGGATCTGAGCTGGAATTATACCAGAACAGCTGAAAGCAAAGCTAGGCCTTTACTTTTACATTTTGTTCAGCTCTTCTATAACCTGAGTAGAATCATAAATCAGCAGCTCATCCTTTGTGGAAGTACATGGAAAACTAAGTAATTTTGTTCTGGACTTGAAGATGGAAGAATGGTTTTATTACCTTTAGCTTCAAAGCTAAAATCTTGAATAAATCTCATTTTGAAGATATGGTTGTACTTTAGAATATATTTTTAAAAACCCTCTGAAACAAGAGAAAGCAACATTTTCCAAAACGCATTTTGCCCTGTATCTTCAGGTTGCCATTCTTTTCAATTTTCAGTGTAAGAGGTAAGCACAAGAATAAATTGTGAACTGTTTAACTTGAACTGTTAAAAGAAGAACAGGGATTGTTTATTCCAAAGGTAACTACAAGGTATATTCATAGCAGAGAAAATTAAAGGAAAATGTAGTAAATGGTAGGTATGGAAGGTGGTTTGGAACAAGCTCTTCAGCAGGAGCTATTGCCATAAAACACTGCTATTGAAATACAAAAAAAAAAAAAAAAAAAACCAACCCAAACCCAAAGCCCCAAAACCAAAAGTAAACAGAACAACCCCCCAAAACCACCAAACCCAGCTTAGTAGGTTAGGTCTGAATTGAGTAGAAGATTGGACCAGATGATGTCCAAAGCCCCTTCCAACTGAAATCATTCCATGATTCTAAAAAAACTGGATTTTTTCTTGTAAACATATTTGCTCAAGAGACTGAAAGGGATTTAAAAATTTATAGTGCTTGGATAGGTAATTATTACTATAGCAAAACTTACAAATACTCACTTACAAATAGCAAAAATATTACTTCCTCAGTAATACAGAAAGTAATGACCTTATGGCTTGATGATTAAAATGAAGTCTGGTCAGAGAAAAATATAATGCACAACTCTTTTAACATTTTCTCTAAGCTTTCCCATTGATGAAGCACAACTTTTTGGTCATGTGTATCACTGCTGCTCTCTCAGTTGCAGTCCTCTTGTTGCATTCCAAGAGACGCAAGGAAACAATGTTGCTGAATACAAGATTTTATGAATGTTATACAGTAAAGGCCTGTTGGAAAATGTATCAGCGTATCACTTCTAGGAAATTTAGTCTTAATGTGGGATATGCATCACTCATGAACAGGGCACTTAATTTTTATTGCCTTGTTGGTTAAGTTAATTATGTTATCACTAAAAGCAATTTTTCATCAAAACAGGAGGCTGTTTTAACCATATTTTTTTTTCCTTTTGCTCCACTGGAGTGCACTGGAAAGTATCACAAATATGGACAGAGAAGCATTGTTAAATGGTGGTATTTGTACCCATAAATTCAACCTAAAATCAAGTTGCTATAAACCAACAATAAAATGAGATATAAGGCTGACATTAAGATAAAGCAGTGGAATTTGCCACAGTGAAGTAATGAAATATTTTAGCAGCTTTAGCTTCAGATGTATATTAAGTGAAAAACAAGTAATATGTGAAGGGGTTTGTATTGATTCTCCTGTTGCACTTGTGTTACTTCATAGTGCTTCAGGGTTTCAGTTGCAGATATAAAAGTGGTGAGGTGAAGTACTAAACAAAAGCAACACCATTAAGCAATTTTAGGACAGACACTTCTTACAAGGAGCAGCAGATACTTTGTGAGGCAGTGAATGTGTAGAGACAAAGGAAGTCTCCTTCACCGAGATGTATACCGCCCCCTCTCACTTCTTCTTTTGGCTTCTTGTTGTTGAGGGCTGTGGGAGGATCCTTTTTTTTTTTTTTTTAATTTGCTCTCTGTTTCTGGGCTAATCATCATCTACTTGGAAATGCAGATTTGGAAAGATCACTCTGTCTGACAAGAGACCACAGTGGGACACAACATTTGCACACACAAAAAAGAAAGGAGACCTGTAATGGTATTTGGCAAGAGATCAGGTAAATTGTCACTTGGACAACGCTCGCCTGTTAGAAGATCACAGAGAAGACCTGAAGGACTATATGAATGCTCTTGAGTTGTACTTACCTGGCCAAACTAACTCCACGGAAAGACAAACAAACACATAATTAATGGAAATTTTGTTTCCCTAAACACATCCCTGGGTGAGAAGACAGGGTGCTGGGGAGGTCATCACAGCAACACGGAAGCAGAGAGCGCTTCAGTTTTGAACCCCGGAGCCCCTGTATATCTGGAGAAGAAAACCCCCCTGACCATCACATCTGCTACCGTTTTCTCACTTAAACCTTTTTGAAGCCGTTGCCAAGGAGGAAAGGAGATCCAAACAGGAGAACTTTGAGTTCTCTGAGGACCCACAGGTGAAAGACTTCAAGTAGACTGCTTCCTCCTTGCATGTCCCTCCTCCCTCTTCTTACCCCTGCCTTGCCATGCAGTGTCTCTGTGCTCCTGGAATACTTTGATTTGAGCTTAACTGTAATGAAATCCTACGCTACACTCCAGTACGGCTAAACTAAAAGGCCTGATGAGGAAATGCTGCTGGGAAACATCTGTACTTTGTTTTCTGCAACCGAAGAGTTAAAATTATTTTCATAAATACTATAATGTATAAAAGCTGTGAACACCCAACTGTAGTGTCAGACTTCCAAATTGTATAAATCTATTTGTCTCTCATATTAGTAAATGCTATTTGAACAGAAATAGCACATTGTAACAGCCTAACAAGAAGCAGTCTTTCTGATGACGTTTGAGACTTCTTTGCTCCACTGTATGGAAATATTTAAGACTTAAAAGATTTGTATTACAACATTGCATTTAAAATGGCTCAGTCCCAGTCCTGTTCCCAGTAAAGTCAAAGAGGATTTTTACCATCAGCTTCTATGGAAAAGGCACAAGAGCCAAGAGGCATTTTAACATGATTTTCCTCCCTGTTTTGTTCTAGGAGTTGAGAAATTTCTCCGAAGTTCTCCCTCCCACCCCCACAAAAAAAAAAAAAANCCCCCCCAAAAAAAAAAAAAAAAAAAAAAAAAACCAAACAAACAAAAAAAAACCCAACAAAAACAACAAATCAAGCAATTTATTAAGTGTCAATCACTGTCATGGCCAGACATTAAAATCCATTGAGACCTCTGCGCAAGTAACAGTAAGCGGGCTCTGCGTGTCAGAATTCCACCACCCACAGCACATTGGGTACAGAGAAACACAGCATATTTTGTATTTCTAAGTTTATTATTGGAAAGCTTCTGCTGGCCTTTAGGATCCTTTCTTACAATACCCAGCACACTCTTACTTGCTCCGAGACAAAAATTCTCACCTTACAAACACATGTCAAAGATAAAACTCAACGTGAACTAGTAAGTGATAAAATCTGGTCCTTAAAAGGGATCTGAGTTTGAGTAAGCTCAGCAGCCTTTAGTCCATTTTCTTTTTCTATGATTGACAGATGCCAAATCAAATAAGATAAACAACGAAACAGTCCCAAATTTTTTTTTAAATCCATGTTTTAATTTGCGTAGTGCAAGGACAATCACTATTTTTCTTCAACTGAGTTTTCCCACCAGTCTCCACTATTAACATGTTTTTCTTTGAGTTTTTTTTATGTTTTATGTTAGGTTATTTTAATAATGTTTTAGATCATTCATTTTGCATTTCTGTTGAGCTTTAACTGATAGGTGAATTGCAAAAGCATATTGTGCCTCTTGAGGCACAAGTTTAGAGGAAACATGGAAATGACACATGCTAATATTTAGGTTTTTCTTCCTTCTTCTCCTTTTTGGTTTGGGATTTTTTTTTTCTCTCCTGTCTTTTAGATACTCCTCTTCTACAGGGCCCTAAATATTAATGTAAGAGCAGACGGTTTTCTCTGAAGTGTCCTCCACTGCATTTCTTAGTGGTGTATTTTCTGAAAAGGTTTTTTGGCATCCCCTAAAATGCCAACTGCATCAGGACACCAGTCCTCACAAACTGAACAATTATAACCCAGGCAAACTGTGTATCTTTTTGACTGCAACCACTGGACTTATCTGATCACAGACTTTTATCTCAAACAGCTGGTTTTCAACTGGCACATCTAAAAGCTGAAATGAAGAACAAAAACCCCACATGAATAAAAAATAACGACATTCCTCAGTTAGCTGTATAATTTCATATATTTAGAGAAAAATAAAGGAAAACTAATCTACCAATGAAGGTACTGAGTTGTGACAAAGGTGAGGGGGGTTTAGGTGTTGGTTTGATCAAAGATTTTTGTAGAAACTTAAACATTGGCTACTACAAAATTAATTTGCAAAAAAATCTCAGATGGGAATAATAATAATAATAATAATCGCTTTCTCTTCTTTCTTCTCTGACCACTTAATTAAAATTATAAACTCTGTTGGAAACTACCTACTGTGCAGATGTCCAGAGCCCACATCAATGGGTTCTTCATCTATTTAGTATCACTAAATGTAGCACAAATACATTGGTCATGAAGAAAATGTGTTTCTGTGCTTCCTAAATATTATATTAAAAAAAAAAAAAAGTCCAAGCATCTTTTAATGTGGTAGTATGCATCGTATTAGCATGGGAGTCATCCGATATCAACATTCAGGCCTGTGTCTTCTTTTCTTTTTAATACGTAAGGAGCGAGTAGTTTCTGACATACTTGCGTTATAGTTTTCAGCTGAGTACTTTTCAGCAAGTGAGGGGGAAGTGTATAGGACAAGCAGCTAAATTGCTTCCTAAATATTCGAGCAAGAATGAATACTTGAGGAGTCAACTGCTCATCAGAATCCAGAGTATAAAGTTTGGAAACAGACTGCTATAACAAATAAATAAAGTATTAAATAGTTGCCCACCTGCTTTTTTTGCTATAATTTCTGTTCAGTACTTATATACACACACACATATACCATGTATGGATAAAACAAGTCACACTGAAAAAAACCTTCCAGATTGCCTTCTTGACTTTTTTTTTTCTTCAGTGAATAATCAACCTACAACGCCATGAAAACTGTCTCAGTGGGTGAGCAACAATATTTACATATGCAGATAAACAGAAGAAATGCTCTTACTAAAGTTTAGGGTTGATAATCCCTTGTTACCGGTAAAGTCTTCTATAATTTCCTGAAGTATTTGCTGTTTGGGCTGAGGTTACTTATCCTTGTGCTACTATTTGACCTGTGGCAAACTCCTCTAGTGCGATTCTTCCCCCCACCCCAACCAGTTTAAAAGCAGGCAGGTACTCAGCACAAGACCAGCACAATCTTGCAGTTGTGCCTTCGCCACCCTACAGGTCCGAAAAGTAAGGGTGTAACAGCACAGCATCCGACACAGCCATTAAGGCACGGAAACGCATCAGGCACAAATATGATGTCCTCCCAACGAGCTCCCTGTGACAGCTGTCGTGGGAAACCTAACTTTGCATTTCCTTAGCTCTCAGGGTTAAAAAAGTATGACCACGTAGCGTTAACACTGGGGGGGGGGGGGGGTGCGGGGCGTGGTTGGNGGTTGCGGGCTGGCTTTGCACCCTCTAGGCACAAAGCTAAACACTAGAGGTGTAAAAGTGAAATCAATTTGAGGGTTCTACTCCCTTCTTTCCCTCTGGTGTCGTGCTTCGGTGTTGTTCTGTTTGAAGAGCCCTAAGTGACCCTTTAAGCTTAAACACAGCCAGACAAACTTTTATCCCAGACAATTATGAGGGAAAACACGGTAATGTCACGCAAACGTGATCCAGTGACTTAATTAGAACCAAGTTAGCAGAGACTGAGAGAAGCTGTAAATCTCCTGAGACTCCTCGGGGGGCTGTTGCGGGAGAGTGAAGCCCTCGCAGTGCTGAGAAAGGGCAATACAAGGGCGGAAAAAAATTCCCCAAAACCAAACCAAACCAAACACACACACACATTTTACAGAAAGAAAAAAAAAAAATAAGTTAGAATAAGGCTGTATATTTTTAAAGGAAAAGGTTAAAGAAGCCTTTAGGGAGAGAGCCCAAAGAGTTAATTTCCAGCAGTGCTTCAAAGCAGCCAGCAGCCTCTGAAGGCTCCCGGCGCCCTCTGCTGCGAGGCAGCAGCAGTAGTGGAAATTTCCTTTGGAAACCAGCTTTGTTTCAAAGTTCAGACAGATTAAAATGACTCTTAAAGGTGCCGACGGGACGAGGGGTAATTTCTCCGAGGGACGAGGCGGGACAAGGGGAGCCTCGCTTTGGGGGTAGATAAGTTTGGGGGTGTAGGGAAGGTGGTGGTATTATTATTTTTTTTTCCCCTTTATTTCTGCTGCGGAGTCTCAAGTTAAGGCAGCTGCGATATGAAGACAGGAGCCCTGAAAATCAGGCGGTGAATGAAAACATCGCAGGCTTCTCGGATTAATGGCTGCAGCGTGACAAACATCTTTCCCCGCCCCACGCCCCCCCCCCACAA
>VXBJ01006619.1:527328-545550 GCA_013400055.1 Nycticryphes semicollaris | reverse complement strand
GATAGCGGGGGCGGCGAGGAAAGCCCAGCGCGGCAAAGGGCGGAGAGAGAAAATGGAGGAAGGCGAGGGGAAGGCGGGCCGCGGGCCGGCTGCCACCGGGGCCGGGCCGAGCCGGCCGCGCCAGCGCTCTGCCAGCTGCATGGCGGCAGGCGGGGCGAGTAACCTCGCAGCGGGGACCCGGGCGAGACGAGCGGCAAGCGTTTCTTTTCCGCCTCCGAAGGCGGACCGAGGGGGCTGGCCAAGCACCGCAGCGACCCGAGCGTCGTGCCAAGGCGGGGCAGCTAGAAAAAGCTCCACAAGAGGCCGGGGGGGGCGGGACGGCGGGTAACGGATGGGGGCTCTCCGCAGCCGGCCCCCAGTCGGAAGCCGCTGGGTACAGGCTGACGCGCCCGGGGAAGGGGCCTACCCCATCGGCTGGGCCAGGCCGCGGCTCGGCCCCTCACGGAGGGTAACGGGGCGGCCCGACGGAAGGGCTTGAACGGCCCCGCTTCCAGAACGTTCTTCGCTCTCTGACGGACAAGGCGGCACTGGCCGCGGTGGGAGGAGGGCGCCCTCTGCTGCCGCCCTCGGAGCACGACACCCCCCGCCTCCGGTCGCCCCGCCCTCCCGGGGGGCAGAGGCCGGGCGGAGACGGAAGGTGGTAACCCTTAAAAATGGAAAATTGAGTGATTTTTTTTGGGAAAAATAAATAATTCCGAGTTGATTTGGCACCCTACAATATATACTCCCCCCGCCCCTTCCCTAGCTGTTTGTAGATTTTTTGTCAGGATTTTGTCAAATTTCTTTTATGTACAGCCCAGGCATTTTAAGGCCAAAGTGCCGACCTGCCGGGTAAAACTGAAAGCTGAGTTAAACTCAGCTGACGAGAGCAACACAGATTATTTATTTTTATTTTCATTGATTTTAAAAGGCCATTTTATCACCTCTTTGTGGTGGTTTATAGTTCCATTAAAAAGCTCTAACGGTCAGATGGCAAATACTCAAAATGTAAATCCAGCTTGTCTAATCCACAGTTTAAAATATTCTTGTGATGTCACAAAATGATGGCTTATAAAATATTTTCATTTAATTAGGAAGCACTAAGAGGATTTCTGCAAGAAAAAAAGCGAAGAAACTCACTTTGAATTATTTATGTGCTGTGAACTATCGTGATTGCTGCTGAAGCTTCTCAAGTACAAAAAACCCAGGCTTTGCTGGCTTTTCATTTTTAGGCCCTAATTCTTTAATTATTCAGGCATGCAAATTCCTGTGAACGGGGATTAGTTATGCAGGTACTCAAGGTTTTATTCTAAGTTTACTTCTAAAAAGCAAAGATTAGCTGATGCTGTGTACAGTGTTGCTGACACGGTGTTCATGCGCTGAAATACTACTTTTAAGGTATGGTAATGGTTTGGGATTTCGTGGAAGTAAAAAGGGATGTGGGTGGATTCGTGGCTGGTGTGAAACGAGGAATGCCATCCATGGCAGCAATGCTGTGGCCAGCTGGGACTACCCACTGTCCTGTGAGTGAGGAAGATGAGAGAACTAGGGTTGCTCAGCCTGGAGAAAAGGAGGCTGGGGGGAGACCTTATTGCTCTCTACAGCTACCTGAAGGGAGGTTGTAGCAAGATGGGGGTCAGTCTCTTCTCCCAAGTAACAAACGATAGGACAAGAGAAAGTGACTTGGAGTTGCACCAGGGGAGGTTCAGGATGGATATAAGAAGAAATTTCTTCACTGAAGGGGTTATCAAGCTTTGAAAGAGTCTGCCCAGGGAGCTGATTTGGTTACCATCCCTGGAGCTATTTAAAAGACATATAGATGTGGTTCTGAGGGACATGGTTTGGTGGTGAACTTGGCAGTGTAAGGTTAACAGCTGAAGATATGTGATCTGATCACAGATCTGTGATCTTAAGTCTCTTCCAACTCAAAACAATTCCATTCCATTCCAAGGATGTTGTCCGCCAGGCTTGAGTGCTCATTGTCCCCTTCCTTTTGAGGTGGTATGCACAAAAAGATGTCCCACAGCCCGCGCCATGAAGAAACAGGGAGGTGAGAGCCTATATGGGACTGCGAAGAGTGAGTTTGGAGCACGAGGCAGGAGGGAGACCCTTAATTCCACCGTTTTGTACAGCTGAGCTGGCCCTGGTCAGGGGTGCCACCCACTGCCTTCAGGGGTCTGTCCCCTCTTGGAAGGTGCCGTGTTGTGGTGCTTTTTTGAATTGCCCCATTCCCACTTAGTTGGCTTGTGCTTGGACACCAGCGTGGCATTGAGTGTCTCAGTTTGGTTGCACACAAATCTGAGCGGTGGCAGGCCCTAACATGGAGAAGCGCAGCTTCTGTGCAGAAACGCTGCATTTGTACCATTTAATAGATGATGCTGTCAGAAGAACCACAAAATAACACCAACAGAGAGCACCATTTACATCTCTAATAATTTCTGCCGCTATAATCACATGTAAATACTTCATTTAAAGCTGGCAGTTACACACCTGTAGTAGTTTCCAGACATACAAGTGCCATTGTGTCTTTAATATGACTTACTCCAGTAAAACTATAACTCGTTATGTAAGACCTTCTCCTGACCCTTTAGACTAATACATTTTAATGTGGAGCTGAGCGTAAGTCCCCAAAAATAGCAGGGCCGAGGCCCTGCCAGGCTGCCGTCATCCTGCCCTGGGCCATCCGCTGTGCCATCTTGAGTGACATGGCCAAGGGTAAGGTGGCTGGTACCTGTTTCAGGGGTCGGTTATGAGCTGTTGATCACTTTGGTGCTTCTGGCTTTGAGATGCCAGTGAGTTAGAAAGTCAGGATTTGTGGATCAGCCTGTTTTGGATGCTGTTTAATCACAATCGGTCCCTTCAATCAGTTAAAGAAATAAAGCCATACCCTAGAAAAGGCCCTTTTGGAGTTGGAGAAAGGAAGCTGTTTTATGCCTCTGTCAAAAGAGCTGGATCTGAAGAGTTAAGGAGTAATGTTACTTTATTCATGGTCCAAGGAGAAGAAAATTCGGTCTATTTTAAATGCCAGAGGATTATTTTAAAATGTTAGGACAAAAGTTAGAGGTCTGTGGAATGGGTAGCCCAAGCTGTTTGAAGGCCTCATGTCTCTTTCATCTTTTCCCCCATGCTCAATGGAATTCGTGTTTCACTCCAATTGTTCAAGGCACCCTCTGGGCATCAGGGAGGGGTCCATGACATTAAAAAGCTGTTCTATTTCAGACTGACAAAAATGGGTTACAGCGTCTGTCTCATGCATGCAGAGCAACCAAAAGCTTCTTCCTGCCAAAGTAGCTTCTTTAGCTTCTTCCTGCCAAAGTAGCTTCCTCAACAGCCACTCCTTAAAGCAGGAAAAGGAAAACCTAAACCCTACCCACCTTTCCCCCCACCAACTAATCTGCTGGCAGATAGCCAAAAGGAGAAATGGACCTCTTACTTTCATTGAAGTATCATTTTTTTTAAGTTGCTGACAAGAGTGGTGATTAAGGAGCATTTACAGTGTGTCAGGTCTGACAATGTTAGAGGGAAAAGACAGCAGCGGGGACAGCAGGGAAAAAGCCTACACATTTTATAACCAGTCACATTCAGCTAGATGAACATCACAATGCAATTAATTATATAGGAAATTATATAGAATATATTTTCTGGTAAGTATAAAATTACTACTTAAAAATAGCAAATAGACTTCTCAAAGAATAGAAATAGTAATGCTCAGACTAATGAGTATTAGCATTAGTATTAGCATAGTGATTTTCAGCCAGGTTCAAGGAAGACATCGTGTTATGAACGGAACACAGAAGTTCAAGCTTATTCTTTATTCTGAAGATAACTTCTGCAATCTACGAAAAACTGCTTAGAAAGGGTGATTAAAACAAATCATGACAGAGAACCTGTACGCTTGCATCTTCTGGTGACATTTACTTGAGATAGGAAAGGAGGGGAGAGTCAAAGATTTGGGCTCACCAGAAAATCTGATTCACCCCCTTATTTTGTCAAAACGTGATGAAATGTGAAGAAGGAAAAAAAAGCCCACCATAAGCATGCAAAGGAGAAAACCATCAGCGCTTAGTAATGGGATTAAGACATTTTCTTTACTTCACTGTAACAATAAGGTATCATATATTGTCCTGCTTTTAGGACAGTTTACAGATGGTTTATAGAATGCCCACGCTCGGGACTTGCAACCCATAGGGTTGCATGCTGTGCATTAGTTACATCAACACAGACATCATGGTGCAAATCCTTTGTAGATACTGTAGTACTGGTATGACTTCTGAAGAAACTTCCTGCCTAGGGACAAAAGGGTGGGGGAATCAGACATCTCCTCTTCTCCCTTTTGTCGCATTCAGTTTCTCAAAGCATTGTTTCTCCTGCCCTAGGGGTGGAAGTCACTTCCAGCGTTGGGTGGCTGGAAGATGAGCTTCCAAGGCCAAGGAGCTGATCTTCAATTGTATGGAGTTAACAGCAACAGATGGAGAAGCAGGAAACATGAATTGTTCCTTCCCTTCCCTTTCTGGATCTCTCTCTGGACTTAATTATCCAGTGATTTCGTAGCTGTCAACTGATGGATGTGCAGCCTACCAGTGCCTGCTGGCTAATCCACTTTTGGGCTATATTAGATTGGTTGAAAAATGATTGAATTAGAATAATATTCTGCTGTAACATAAAACAATAGTGGGAGAATGAGGAAGTCTATGAAAAAAAATATTATTGGTATTAACAGAAGAAACCGAGTTTCAATTTCTAAGGCGTAAAACTGAGTTTCAGTTGCATTAGTGCAGCACAACAGAAAGAGTTGGGCTTGTTCTTATGAGACAGATAATTACATAAAAGAAAAAATGAGAGACAGAAAAAATTAGCAAAAAAATATAATAGAATATAGGGGCTTGTGGTTTGCTAGGAATCCAAATAGAGGATATTAAATTTGGTTTGTGTGGTCAGTAGCATTTTGTAAACCCAGATGCAGAAGACAGAGAGTGGTAAAAACTAAGAACTGGAGGAAGAGAAATGGAAAGTTGTAAACCTATCAAAAGGAATACAAGGGAGCTTTAAATGAGTACTTCAGGTTTACATAGCTGGAGATTTGTCTTATGCCATGAGGATTGTCTGTGTGAAGTTTTTATTCAATGAATCATGCTTAAATGAAAAAAGGAGAAAACACCAAACCCCAGAATGGTGCGTGAACCTGAGTGTGTTTTGGTACTGTGTATCTGTTCTCATGCTCTTACCCCTGAATAATGGTTTACTTGTACAGCAGTGATTTGGAGTTGATCCCTGAATAAAATGAGGGATCCTTTGTATGTCTTAAAGTCCAAGGAAACTTGTTTAATATATATATATATTTAATATTTTGTGCTTAGTGCAACAGAAACAAGCACACTGCGTGAAAACTTTCTGCATACATGGTATGACTTTTATCACCCTGAATTGTTTCCTCTTAGAAATATCTACATACTAGTGTCACTACTATCTTGGCTGAATTGCGTGTGACTCAATCTACTCTTCCACTTTTTCTGAGTAACTGGAAAAAGAAAGTATTTTTTCATACAGACTGTTTGTATACTGAGAAATGGAATGAAATAGAATAAAATATTATATTTCAATTGGAAGGGACCTTCAATGGCACCTAATCCAACTGCCTGACTACTTCAAGACTCACGAAGAGTTGAAGCGTGTTGTTGAGGGCATTGTTCAAATGCCTCTTAAACACTGACAAGCTTGGGGCATTGACCAACTCTCTAGGAAGCCTGTTTCAGTGTCTCTGGATACTTAGTGCTCTTAGGAAAGACAGGCAAATCATTATTTTTGTATCTAGCATTTATGAAGGGAGTAGAAATGTCCACTGAAAGCAGAGGCCTTGTACTTCCACCAAATTCCCTGAAGGAGCAGAGTGATTCCAGAAATAACAGTATATCTCAAAAGATACATACGATGTTTTCCTTAAAATAAGCCTGATCTCTTGACTTGTTTCTGTCCCTGGGAAGAAATGGTAATTTTTCCGTTTCACCCATATTGATGGTCAAACAGATAAAGAAAATAAAGCCTCTTAGGTGAGAACACCACCAGCAATATTCTCTATGAGAAGCAACAACTGGTGCAGTCACTAGCTTCTACAGATTACATCTTCAGAAGGGCCTTCATTACAAATCGTGCAAGAGTGGCCAATACCCACGCTTTATGTAAGAAGGTGTTAACAGTCTTGTCAGCAAGAACGTCAAAACAACCCTGTTGTGTTTTGCAAGCCATGAAGACCAAGGTCTAGCTCACAGTTTTGGCATTTCCCATTCAGCAAAACTGGTTCAAACATCTGAAGAAGGTGGTATATTTACATCCTTTGCTTTTGTTATTGCTTCTTTTGTATCACCCAAAGCTACTGTGATTGATTTAGGTTTTGCATCACTAATAATACTGGTGCTGGCTTTCATAGTACAATGAGCAGATAGAAGAAGCAGGTTGAGAAGGAACTACTGTGAATGTCCCCATTTCCTCACTGAGACAGGGGGCACAGGGATAGAGATGACTCGCATTCAGTAGGCCAGTGATTCAGTGAAGACTAGACCTAGGCATATAAAATTCATTATACTCAAATTTCCTTAATGTTGTAACAACCTACATGAACCATGAGTAGCTGAAGTAACCTGTGACGAAGAATTGAAAGGCTGAAGGCACTCACTTGCCAGTTGTTCGATATCTACGGCTGAGGTTTGCATTATTTCACTACATTATCAGCAGGATGCCTTGACAGACAAATAATGTAATACACTTAAAACAACTGGAACTGCATTTGTTTGTCAGCATCTACAAGGAGGACCATCAGAAAAGCCACATTAGTTTGAAGAAGAGGGATAACAGATTCTAAATTAAAAGAGGGAGCTGTAGTCATGGGAATTACTAGCATAAACAGGGGTCTTGTGGCTTCCAGAAATATGATGTATGCTGTAGGATTACACTCTTGAACCCAGCTTTTATTTTTAATTTAAAAATATAGTCATTAAGTTATAAACAAATTCTTAGAATTAGCAAAAAGCCACTGTATTTCTTGTATGTTTTTAATACAATGGTTCATTTTACCAAAGTGGTTCTCTTTCATTTGGTTCCAAAATCTTTCTTTCTTTCACTCCTATTCTAATTAGCATATATTTCTATTATCATTATCTGCTGACACTCTTCTGCACAACATTTTTCTCTTATATCACTGTTCTCTCCCAATTTCTCTGGCAATTACTACCTTACATTTTCTGTTCTCTTACAGTCTATTTTTGTCAATGTGTAAGTAGGTATAATAGCCACCCTTGAAGGCCTTTGAATACTTATTGTCCTGTATAGAGTTCTTCCAAAGCACTTACTTATGCTACATATAGAAAACAGATTGCTTGGTATTATGAGACCAAAAAGTAAGAATTATTAATAGGGCAATCTCTACAAGAGCTGACAGAATGCACTTGTAGGGAATGACAGACAATTAACATTTTGTTTCCATATTACAAAGAAAAAGTACTCTTTCAAAATAGGAAAGTTGCAAAGAAATGTCTAGAAAATTGCGTATCTGTGTTTATTTTTTAAATAGCCAATTACCTACAGCTACAAGAGGGGTTTCCCCCCTTACCTTTATGCCCCATTGACTCTGAGAGACAATGTAGACAAAGTGGGACATTGCCTGTAGAACCAAACCAAGTTGTGACTTTCTAAAAGAAAAAGGAGAGGAAAAATATAAAGAAGCATTTAGCCAAGAGCCTGTGCTTGGTAAAAGCAATAAATACGTTCTCAGTTTATGGCTTGTGGAGACTCAGTAGACAATGGTGTTAACAATTAAATGTTGTGTGAAAAAACTCTGTTACACCAATCAAAGAGCAAAATGCAGAAGACAGCATTAGCTCTGGCTCGCACACAAATAAGCCCATAATGATTTTTGAATACAGCCTTCTATCACTTTAGAGGGAATAATTTACTCAGCATAAAACTCACTTTTAAACAATGACCCTGCAGAAAAAATGTGGTGAGGAACATCCCACAGAGTGGTACTAAATTTCAGGGCTATACTCTGGATTTGGAGGGATGTTGGGGGCTAATCATTTAAAGTTGGTAATGGTTGTGGTGCTAGCTTGGGGAGGAGAAGAAGGATTAATAGATAATGGAGGAAACAGGAGACAGTCTAATGGTCCGGATTCCTAGATTCTTCACTGTGTTTGTTCTCTAGATAGTTCAGACAATAGACAGTCATTGCAAATACGGAGAATTATCATTGGCTAAACTTGCATTGTCGTGTATACAGAGAACATTTCCTGATGTGAGTTACATTACACTTATATTGATGCATTCTCTTTTTTTAGGAACTTATACATGAACATGGCTATTTTACAGCCACTCTTTTTTACATAAAAAAATCTTCATGGACAGATGATATTGCTCCACTATTTCCTAATAACACCAGTAGCATTCATTCAACTTGTTGATGTAATACTATCATGTAACGGTCACAAAGTTAGTCTCCAATTTGCTAACTCTTGTAGGAGTGTGTAGAAAAAGTCATCATCTATACCCAAAGAGGACGGAAAGAATTTCTTTTATACCCTTGTTTGAAATCTGTCCACCCTACAGGAACTACTTATACTTTCTCCAAAGATGCCCTAATTCTTCACTTTTCTGGAGGCACAGGTACATGGGCAGAGAGATGGGGGCTATGGTGGCCACATGATGGTTTCAGATAATCATAGAATCGTAGAATGGTTTGGATTGGAAGGGGGCCTTAAATGTTATCTAGTCCAACCCCCACACAATGCAGGAGTGCAGGTGCCAAGCCAGCATAATGGGGAAGCTGCTGCCCTTTTGGGCCTTTGCTCAGTAAGCCTGTGCTTGGTTTGGAAATATTTTTTTTAACATTTTTTATAACACATGTAAGATATGTTAGGGCTACATCCAAAAATGTTAGGAACTTTTAGCTCCAATGAAGGTGATGAAAGAGTGGAGGCAGTCAACAGCACTTAAGATTTAGACCGTGGTCTCTACAGAAATCTTGTACTGAGATTAATCAGATGCTGGATTCAAGCAAAGAGTTAAATCTGAAAAGTAAAGTTATGCACTTTTAAACATCTCATAAATTGCTTATAACTGCACAAAATACCGCAGGGTGCATGTGAGCACCCCCACTTGAAGCTGAATTGCAGCCAGATAAAATATCCTGCAGGTTTTGCTGATAATCCTGATGAAAGAGAGGCTTATTGTAATAGAAAGAAAATGTAGGAAAGATTTGTAGATAAGTCATCATTATAATTCAGTGACCTGGGGGAGGACATGACACAAACAACATTATTTGATGAATCGTTGAAAACTGCAAAGGGAAGAGTGGCAAACCTTTCTAGATCATTTCCAAAGTCTAGCCATCTCTGTATAACTAAGTTAATATATCCAATGCAATTATATCATAGAACTATGGTGAGACAATGTAGAGACAAAGATTAAAATATCTGTGTAAAAGAGACAAATGTTTTGGAAGATGGGTAAAGGATGAATGGAGGGTAAACTTAGTTGGACATGGCCTTATAAAACTACTCAATAAATATCATCTTCACTTGAAAAGCTCTTTACTGGGGCAGGTTTTTTTTAGATTTAAGACACTAGCAATAGATTGAACTCTTAAGAAGTAGGGTAATGAATGGACATATATCTCAGCACTATCATTACTGTAGCTTTAAATGAAATGCAGTCCCTCCTAGGTAAGAGCAGTAGATGGTCCTTGATGATGGCTGGGTGGAAGAGACAGGAAGCTAAACAAACCAATGTCCTCATGTTTAGGTTGGCAACATTAGTGTCATCAATCCTGTGATCTCAAAACTAATGCCTGGAGTCTCCCTCCCACACACCCCCATTATTAGATTTACTTTAAAAATCAGGATAATTTTAAAAAGAGCATTTCTTGATGTGTTTTCTTTTCTTAGAAGGCCATAGTTTCTGGGAGGAGGGGAAAAAAAAATCACATTTAGGAGTTTTTCTTGGCATCTTACATACATGGCAAAAAAAATCCAGAGGTTCTCATCTCAATTATTTAAAAACATCAAGCATTAGAAGGCATGTGATTAGCTTTTGAAATCTGGCAATGATGTACTGTCAAGTGTATATACCTATGGATCATCAGAGTAATTTTTTTAAAAACAACATACACAAAATTGAGAGATGATACTTTTAATTCCAAACAGGTAGGCATACATTCTTACAGATTTATCCCAAAATAGTAAGCAGTATACAATAAAACAGATTAATAATTTCAATATGAATAAACCCTATAAAGTCTTGATTTTTATGCAGAGATGATTATCAAGTCCTGTAATGAGTTATTCTTAGGAAAAAAATGAATGTTTTAAAGCTCAATGACAAGATACAAAATATGACCCAAACATATGGCTGCAGTTACAAAATTTCTTACTGAGTACTGAAATCTGGTTTTTTGTTTGTTTGTTTGTTTGTTTTTTTTTTTTTTTTATGGGAGGAAAAAAAGATGGTATTATGTGGGTTTCTGCACTCACTGTTCACCTTTCAGGGTGTTTCCCTAACAGAGGAGGCTGCAGCAGATAGCTAGAGCTGTTATAGCAGGAGGCAGATGTGCACTTTGACTGTATTCCTGAGATTTCTGGGAAATGTAGTTTAGAAATCACAAAGGAAAAAAAGTGGTTTTTTATATAGTTATTTGCAATTCATGACATTAGAAGACTTATGTATTTGCAATTAGTGAAATTACAAGATTTTTAAGTGCTTAAATCACCAGTCTGATGGCAATCCTGCAGAAGCACGTGTTCCTTCTGATGACAGATCTCTGAGAGATTATGAGTAATGCCTTTGAAAGTAATAAGATGAACTGCTGAAGATGATTCACTTATTTAATCTGTATCACCAGTGATGTACTGATAACTGAAAAAAAAAGGTAAGGTCATCCATGTTCTGGTCAAGCCAACGGGAAATGAATAGTCTCCACACCACTCAAATTAAAAATGAGTGAATTCTCTCTCACTGTCTAGCAATGAAGCAGGGGCATGGATGGATGGAGATGCGGCAGGGTAAGTGTAAACCTCACTAAACCTTGGAGCTGTGTTGATGTCTGACTTAAGTGGAGGAGAGAACCATTGTACCACTGTATTTCTCATTAATACTTTTTCACCCCCCACATTTCTTGTGCTTCTTTTTATTTTTATGAGTATTCCTCCTAAGTATCTTTAATGATGTTAGCAAGGTGCCTCCGCTTTTTACAATGAAAAGTATGTCTGCAGGGGGTTACCTGAAGAAAGAATCAAAAGGACCTGTGACTCTAGACTCACAATTTAGCTACACCTTATGGGGATGAAGCTAACATCAAATGAGGGGACAGCTGCAGTGGTGGAAAGGCTGCAGTAGAGCCTGCTAGAACCTTCTGTTTGGTAATTTAAAGGGTAAGAACATTTATTTTGTATTTCTGCAAGGAAACAATATCCCCCTAGCATTGGTAGAAGAATGTGGTGCTCCCTATCTACAATCTCATCCCATAATTTGGCACTGTGGTCCCTCTGGCCTTACCTACGCTGGGATGCTGCCCTAGTGACAAACACGGTGTGTCTCACGGTGTCTGAATCAAGGCAAAAATGCTGTTTGCTGTAGTGAGATTTTGAGGTTTGTTCTTGTGATGCAAATGATAATTTCTTAGTCATATCTGAAATCTACAATCATGTCATTTCACTGTGACAAAACATGGGGCCAAATCCACAGAGAAGGTACAGCTTTAGTCTTCACAGGCTGATTATCCGTGCTTGTTGGTTTGTAACTCATAGAAGCCAAAAATAATTTTGTATCGGATGGTGTAAGGTTACAAGAGAAGAAGATCAGTTAGGACAAAAGACTCTCCTGTAGACTGCTTAACAATGTGTAACTTCCCTTTTCATATTATAAAAATTCCAGCACACAATAGGCAGGCAAAAAAGTTTAGTGTATCACATAAAACCACTCAGTCACCTAGCTTTTGAAAAGATGATTTTAAGGGGTAAGTGTAATCTAGACCCACCATAGTATCTTTTGTACTCGGCATTCGAAAACACAGATAACTAAAATGATGTTGACCCACCTAGACATTTATGAGAATATAATTAGAACACATGGCAGGATCATATAAACCACAAAAAAACTTACTTCTGACTTCTGGTTTTCCTTTGTTGCATCATAGGTAGCTGTTGGCCTAGAGACCTGCAATGGCTCCCAGAAAAAGGGAAGAGAAGGGATTCCTCTTTAAGTAACATAAAAACAATAGTAGAAAGTTGTACTGATTACAGATTAAATTATGGGACTAAATTTATTTTTTTTCCAATGTAAACCTGGCTGAACTTAATATTTGGTTTGCATTCATCTGAGCTGCCTTAGCAGGACTGCCTTAGGCAAACAGCCGACTTGGGTTCAGTGAGATTCTCTCTCACTACCTGAAGTATGGAATGAAAGTTTTTCACAGACTTTAAAAACCTAAAGTTTCAATCTTTAGGCCTCTGAATTGCTCACCTAATTAGAAATGTACTTTTGAACTCCTTTTATTAGACAATTTCTTCATGAGGACCAGTGAGAGCACTTGCTACTGCAAGATTTGGATGAAATGAGCCACCTCATGAAATACATCCTAGACACAACTGCTTTGGGTGTTCCTCTGAATTCTTGGATACAAACTACATGTCCTTTAGTCAAGCTAGATGCTTTCCGAAACTTACAAGCAGCTTGGGAAAGTTTATTTTATATCTCCCCATATTTTATGAAGGACAAGAGAATTTTACTGGACAGTGCTTGAAAGCAGTCACAGAATCATGGGCATTGTTTCTAAAAAAGACCTTGATGACAAAGGTAGGGTCCTGTACTACTACTAAATTTCTGTAGACGTTTACTTTACCTGATCTTAGATCTTGGGAAGATTTTTCCTAATTCTTAAACTAACTTTGTCTAAATGCTGCTCAAATCCACTTATCCCATGTGCTTGCGTACAACAATTCCTTACCTTGCCATCTTTGTGACATGTTTTGTGACATTTCTTCAAATGTGAAGAATTACTATCCTCTCTCTGCTCAGTCCATATTTCTGCAAAATAAACAAATACAACTGATTCAACTTTTCTTCATGGATCATGTCTTCTACACTTCTTTCTGTTGTTGACCTCTGGGTCACCTCCAGTTGATCTATGTCATAGTTGAAGCCTACTGCCCAGAAAACACAGCTCATCCATCAGTCTAGGCTTCTTATTGCTGCAAAGAGTAAAAGCATTGGGTCACATACAGCACATACATGCAACATACAAGTTTATTCAGAGTATCTAACTTTTTTTTGCAGCTATATAATATCACTGACTCACGTTCCATTTTAACCGCTGAACCTGTGTCTGCAGAGAATCTTTCAGACTGGCATAGTCAACGGACTAAGAAGCCACTTCATGAAGAAGAGTAAAAAGGATCTAAATTTGTATCAATTGCAGTGCAACAAAGCCAGTAAATATCCACTTAGGGAGGACTTAGTAAGAAACTCTGTTAGTTCCACTGATACCTCAGACATATGTAATGTATCTAATTATCTAATGTATCTCTTAACTTTGATGAAACAAAAAGTAAAAGTACAAAAAGTAAACAAAAATTTTCAATCCATGATTAACCTGAAAATGTGAAATCCATGAAGCAACTGAGCGTGGACCCCTGTGTTACTTATTCATCTAATCTGGTGTCTGTTAAACTGGTGAAATGTTAGTAGGTTTAGGAATTACAGGAAGACAGATACCCTTGAGAAGTAGAATGTATTGTGAGCAATGAGAGGAAAGAAGAAAGGTAAGTGAAAGCCAGTGGCAACCAAAGATGGTATTTGTTTGGCATGCTGTTTGACATAGTATCAAGTGAGTGAACAACTAAGTGTAGCAATGGAAAGTTTAATTGCTATCTGAGACCAAATTAAAACATTGACCTTAGTGCAAACTTTTCTATTGCACTGTGGGCACTGTGATGGACATCTTGCCAGGTGTATGCCCCAGAAGCATAAACAGCTTGTCATTTGCCCACTCCCATCAATTGAGTTCCATGCCCTTCTGCTGAACCAAAGCTCAAAGACCAGGTGACTGAGAAAAAAGGCTTGGCATTAGAAATCCATTGAAGGACATCATGAGTCTTAAGAAAAGCTCTAGAGGCAGTGAGTGGGTTTGGTAGTCTTGCAGAAAGAATGGACATCTTAGACCTAGGAAAGAGTGGGATAATTGAGAGTCATTTAAGAAAAGACTTAATGTGCAATGGCCTAATAACATATATACAAAATTAAAGACTGGTAGTAAGTATATCTCTCTTTCAAGAGAGATGTGTACTCACAGAATCACATACTCTCACATATAATCTGTATATGTATATTTCCCCTGAGGAACGTTTTCACACTTTTATTTTCATAATGTTAGATGCAGCCTTCGTCTACAATTGTGTGGAGCAACAGTGCCAGGCAGTGGCTGGCTGGGATAAATGCAGCTGGATTTTCACTGCAGTGGAGCCTTTGGGACGTGTGACAAGCATGCTAATTACCTGTGATTGATCTGACCAGTACAGAAAAAGGAGAAAGGCATGAAAACCATCCTGTTGCAGAGGAATGATCCCTAGAGATGGAATTCCTCAGAAATTTCACTGGATTTGTTCTGATGCTTGGAAATAAACTCTAGGGAAGATGATGTGAGCTGTGGACAGCAGTTTAAAATTCCTTAATTCCTTTCCTCTTTGGCACTGCTTATGCTTCCATTTACAATATTTACACTTACATCCTCCTCATAGTGTGAGGATTGCTCCTCCTGCTGGGACAGAGTCCTCTGCCATTAAAGCCCTACAAGCCGTAGCAGCCCAGGTCAGACTAACAGCGCTGTGTCCCATGTGGCACAGTATGGGTAATGTGCAGTCTGGAATAAAATGAGAGACGCATGCCTCAGCCAGTGAAACTCATGCCTGTCATCCCCTTTTTGAAGAGACTGATACCCAAGTTATCCTTGAGTATTTGCACGCCCGGTAGTTACCTCCTGACGACTAGGCTGTTAGACAAATCCACAGCCTGACTGGGGTGGCTTCTGCAGGTCACCAGGGTTCTCCTCCCTAGGTGCAGGAAAAGCCTCTCCAGTTGAAAAGAAAAAAAAAGGGGTAAGTGCATTTGTGGCAGATTGTGAAAGCTGAAGTCCAATGAGCCTTTGAAATATTTTACCAGAGGAGCCATTTTTTTGAATGACTAAGGGGGAGTATGGGAACAAGGCAGCCGTGTAGTATAGATGACCCTCCCTTCTATGGGTGTAGAGAAGTAAATGTAAGAAGGTCAATGGCTGGAAAAATGAGTTTTCATTCGACTATATCACCTTCCATGCCAATTGTTTTGGAGGAGTGAGAAATAATGATTGTGCGCTAGAAGAGTATTCAGCAAATGGTTTCAACCCACATCTGCCAATTATTTTGTATTTATCAATAGTGCTTTATTTTCAGTAAGTCTTTTAGCATTACTAAGGGGGTACTTATTTAAAGGAGTTCAACAAGCATTACATATTTTACCTATAAAGTTAAAGTGACTGAATTTCTGAATGCTAATGCGAGGATTACCTAATTTAATATTCTACAATTTTTTTCTGGAATTAGTAAGATTAATGAAATCTTCTTATCCTCAGCCTAAGCTTTCAGCGATAGTTAAACCAATATTTGAAGGAAAGAAAATCTGTCATTTTTCCCCAGTCTGGCATCTGCAAATCAATTAGCTGAAGACAACAGGGCAGCAAGGGTCAAAAACACAAAAAGATTTTGCTCTGAAAATGATGTGGTCTCCAAGTACCTGTTGTTTCTGTTGTAGAAAGTTCTTGGGTTTGCATGGAATCACCAAAAAAAAAAAAAAAAAAAAAGGCTTGATAGTTCAAAGAAGCAAATAGGATGAGCTAGCCTGGTGGTTAGCACAGTCATTCAGGAGACGGAGGTCATCTGAACTGCAGTCCTAGTTGCATGGGTTCTGTGAGGAAAAATCCCGAAGTGCTCTGTTTAGGCAATCTTTACAGAAGTAACAGTTGTATTGCTGAACACCTCGCTCTTTCTTAACCTCCCTGACCCCAAAAAAGACTCATTTCTGTACACAAACCAGCTCAGCTTCACAGCGAGAGGAAGCGTGCCCCTCCACGCTGGTTTTTCACACCCGCCCCCGACTTTGTGCGCAGGTGGGGATGTGCAGGGGAAGGGGAGGCAACACCCAAATTTTGCGCTCCGAAAGCCAGCGGCCGCGGCGGGGACGGCCAGCTCGGCCCAGGCTGGAGGGCAGAGTCTCGGTAACTGCGGCTTATTATCCCATCGCAGCCTGGCGGGAACGGCCCTCTGCCCCTCCGAATCCCCAGAGCCGCCGCCCCTCGCCCCGGCCCGGCGCCGCCGTCCGCCGCCCCTGGGTGGCGGTGTTACCCCGCGGGACGCGGCCGCGCCGGGCGGCGGAGCCACCTCGGCCCCGTTCTCGGCGGCAGGGAGCCGCGCCGGCTTTGGGGTGACCGAGGACAGAAGCTCCCCGCCGCTGCCCTGCTGCTGTCGCCGCTCGTCCTTGCCACAGCCCGCGGGCACGGCTCGGCCGACGCTTCTCCTCCCTCCCGGCCCTGGCTCCTCGCCCCTCGGGCGTCCGGGGCTCTCGGGGCGGGGACATTCTTCGCCTTCAAAATGCTTCAAAAACCAGGAAAAACAGGGGTGGGGGGGCGGAATAGGGCGCGGAGGGGGTAGGGGGCTGCATCTTGAATTCCCTCTGGGTGTTGCTCGAAAGTTTGGATGGCAGCACTGGGTAAAGTTATGAGGATCTCGGAGAAGTGGTTTCGTAAAAGGATGGCCTCATCTTACCTCAAAAAAAAATTTTAAAATAATGGGGGATGCAAAAATAAGTGGTATTGTGTCGGAGGAAAAAGAATAAAGGACATCTACATACAAGAGAAAGAGCGTGAAGGGAAAAGTCAACATTTTAAAAGGACAATTTGTTCATAGATAAGTATTAGGAAAAGTCGTCTCCAGAAGCGGTCTGTAAGAGGGCCGGCCGGCTGCCTGCAGGAGCCGGAGCGTTGACTATTAAAGAATAAAACGTGAGGAATGTGGGGGGAAAGGCAGAGCGAAACCGATCATCAGGGAGAGATAGCGGAGGGCGGCGGTGGGGTGAGCAGACTCGGCCCTTCCCCGTCCGTCCGTCCGTCCCAGAGGGGAACGCGGCGTGACCCACCCCACAGCAAGGCCCGTCTCTGTCCCGCTTCGCTTCTGCTTCCCCTGCCCAGGGACCATGCCCCGAGGAGAGCCTGTTGTTGTCGGGAGCCGGGTGGGTGATGGCAAGGTGCGGGCAGCGCTAACTGTGGGAGCCATCTAAAAATGACCGGCGATTTCACGCTGCATCTCTTCAACCACAGCAGCCTGGCTGAGCTTTAAAAAGTCCTTTGTTTTCTCCTGACTTAGGATAGATACTTTACGATGAAGTTCTGTGTTCAGCCTCTTTTGCTTGCTTGTCACTGCCTGCTTTCCTTTCAGCCTTTACTGGTGTGTGTTTAGCCGATTCTCTTCAAGAGATGCCTAGAGCTATCCGTGTTTACTGTTGCTACTTGTATATAAATATATGTGTATAAATGGGCATAGGTGCACGGGTTTATCCCTATCTATATAACTTACCACAGCCCACAAACTTGTATTTGAGTGCTATTTAAGCGTGCATATGCATGCAGATATATGCCTCCAGACAGGCACACATTGTGTAGTAGACTGGAATAGATAATTCCACAGAATGCAGGAATAAACTGAGTAGCTCAGAAATTAGTGAGGAAAGAAAGAAAGAAGGAAAGAAGGAAAGAAATAAATAAAGACAGAAAAAGAGAGAGAGAGAGAGAAAGAAAGAAAGAAAGAAAGAAAGAAAGAAAGAAAGAGAATGAAAAGAAAGAGGGGAAAGAAATAAAAGACAGAAAGAAAAGGAAGCTTTGTTTGTCTGGTAGTTTCTGAACACAAAGTGAGTTTTTGCCTTACCGATTCATCTCCCTAGGAGCAGCAAACTGAATATTATAAACTTGCATTAAAAGCCAAGTATACTTATTTCTTAAAGGACAAAGAGTGTTTTCTTATTGTGGAAAATAAAATTAAATTTAGTGACAGGCATTTGAGTACAGCAGGGTCTGATGGCCAAAAAGAAATAGTCTGAACACACACACACACACACACACACACATTGCCTTTTAGGATATAGAGCTGTAAACCTGCATCTTTTTTATTAGAAAGAAGA
>VXBJ01006619.1:484978-516221 GCA_013400055.1 Nycticryphes semicollaris | reverse complement strand
TTGCTCCGGAGGGATCTCCAGTCCCGCAGTTAGAGCTGGCTCCAGGACCTTTTCCTTGTGAGGAAGGGGGTGGAGGTAGGGGTGGGGGAAATGGGAGTCGGTGGGTGGGACTGTAAGGAGTTTCGGTCTCTCTTTTTTTTTAATATCTATATCTGTATCTAACGTTGCGGTGGATAAGTAGCGGCTGGGCTAGTCCGTGCGGGCTGGGGAGAGAGTATCCGCCGTCGTGCAGGTCCCCCGGCAGGTCTCTGTCACTGCCAAGCGCCGCGTTAGGGTGCGGGGGGTGGCGGGCAGGGGTCCTGGCGTCGTCCAGCCGCCGTGCCGAGGGGAGCCGGGGCCGGCCAGGGCTGCATGCCGGAGCCCGAGGTGGTGGTGGGGAACCGCTGGGGAGCTGTCAAGGACTTCTGCTCTCCCGCACTCCAGGCGAGACCCGACCACGCTTCGGGGCAGCCGCGGGGAGGGGAGGGCCCTGGGGGAGGCAGGTCCCCCGGCCGGTGGAGCTGGTTTAAAATGGGGACCCTTCTCCCTCTCTTGAGCATCCCGTCAGCCCCGCCGTGCCCCTCCGTGACGGGACTCGTTGATCGGTCCCGGGGGATCTCGGGGAAGCGCAGCCGGCGGTTGGGGTCAGGCCCGGGGGGAACCGCGGCAGACGGGCTCCCTTCGGCTCGGTCTGTGATGTGGAACAGCCGCCTCGGTATCCCCGGCCTCGGTGTTCACCTCGGCGGCGAGGTCCAGGCGGATTTCCCCGTCTCTCCCACGCCCGTTCGACCTCCGACCTTACCGCACCCCGGCGGGTGCAAAGTTTGAGCTCCTGCCCTTGAACTGTATGTGGATTTATATATCTAT
The DNA here is from genome assembly GCA_013400055.1 of Nycticryphes semicollaris. Classification (NCBI taxonomy): domain Eukaryota; kingdom Metazoa; phylum Chordata; class Aves; order Charadriiformes; family Rostratulidae; genus Nycticryphes; species Nycticryphes semicollaris. Next base: position 515,375 of record VXBJ01006619.1, on the reverse strand, counting down.
GCATTTGATTTATTATTATATTTTTTTTTCTCTATGCATGCATGGGAGCACATGCACATAAACAAGCACGTGTGCGTGTGTTTCTCTGCTCTGTGTCTGTGTGTTTTCTGTGGGCTATGGAAAACATACAACCCACTCCTATGGAAGAAAAGTAGGAATAAACACACCCGTAAAAAGAAACTAAAAGTCTATTTTTACACTCTTAATTCTTAATGAAATGCATATGCCTTGGCTACCGATTTTTAAAGGCGCTTGATTTATGGAAGCACGTTGGGTTTAATTCGGTTGGATGCTATTGATTAAACCAAATAGCCAGAGCTGCCTGTTTCTGTTCACAGGCGGGATATGTGTCCTGGTAGGTGACCAATAGCTTGTAAAAAAAAAAAAAAAANGTTTTTAAAAAAAAAAAAATTGCAGTGCTATCTTTTTTTTTTTTTTTTTTTTTTAAACAGGAGGAAGGAGTCGTAATAAATAAATAAATACACCCTTTTAATATAAGCGTAGCCATATTTTTCTCAAAACCGTAGGAAATTACTATCCTACAAAGTTTTCCTTCTATAAATAGTGCAAATCTTGAAACAAAAGTTTTAAACCGCACACCAGATGCTGGGATGCTAGCGGTTTCCCTTGCTGTGTGACATAATTATAAGGTCCGAAAGCAAAAGCTATAGAAGTATAATAATAATAGTAAGGCGACTGCTGAGGGGAAATACAAGGGAAGCAATGACTGCTTTATTTAGAGCGAACTGCTTGGGGATCTTTTGAGCGCTGCCCCGCGACAATGAGAAGTTGTTGCGGATAAATAATGCTCCCTCGCCTTTCCCTGTGCCATCCCCAGTTCATCCCCTCAGCGGCGGGTCACTCAGAGCTGGACCCGCGGAGCCGGAGCCGAAGTGGCTATTGCAGTCCAGCAGAGCAGAAGGGAAAGGGATCAGGAGGTGAAACCCAACAAAGCGGAGCCCCGAAGCAACGCGCACCTCCCTCCATCCATCACTCCGGAGGGACGGAGCTGGCTGCCTCCCTGGGGAGACAGCAGAACGCCCGGGGCCGGAGGGGAAAGGCTGCCCGGCCCCCCCGCCTCGGGCCACCCCCGGCTTGCCGCCCGCCTCCCGATCCAGCCCCGGCCCCTGGGTATCTCAGCTGTGTCCCCAGAAATTGTCTCCCACTTCGCCCCCAGTAAGCGGGGAGCAGCAGCTGGGAGAGCCGGGCACGCTGTGATGCTTCGCCTCGCTCCCGTTTCAAAGTTAAAAGAAAGAGGAGTTATTTCAGTGCTTAATGGATAGTAGCCTAGCGAACTTGTGGTGTTTATCTTGTGGGTAAATATACTCCTTTGGCTTACTAATGGTAGCTTTTGAAGATTAAAGCATAGTAGAGCCTGTTCGAGCATTATCTTCTGGTGTCTGTTTCTGCTACCCTCGCTCTCTGGAGGGGAGGATGCTTCCCAAGCTGCTATTTACTGAGCTCTCACGGACTGTCAATGGTTATGTTAATTTTGCCCGAGATCTCTATCATCTTTTGGCTATGGGAACAACTCCTCGGCCTCGGAGTTGCTGGTCCTTAAGGGATAAAGAGGATCCTTTCACAGTATGTAGTTGTGGATGAACTAACCGAGTGCAGGACTGTCCCTGCTCCATCTCTTTTGGTGCATGTGAGTTGGGGTGGGGGGACGACACGATGCAGCTGGATTATTCTGCTGGAGAAGCTGTAAAGCAAAAATCCCATTGTGAGGAAACGGTATTTTTCAGACTGAAAAAGGCGATGATGAAATGAAATTTCATTTCCAGAATGAAAGAGGCACTGGGTCCTCAGTGTTTTGTGTGCTCTAGCTGGGAAGAAAATGAAGTTATAGTAGTACACACCTTGTTTAAAGAGCTAACTCCTTTATAAACCTGATTTCTATATTATAAGTATGCTATCTGATAAAGTAATCTTCTTTGGCATGCTTGCCTACTAACCTTTGGCCCTCTGAGACACCGTAAACATTTTTACAACCAGAAGCATTTAGTGACTGACTTTCAGAAAAAGAAAAGTGACTGCCACTAGAATAGCTGGTAGTGGGATGATTGATGCATTTTAATGCTCTGGACATATTTTGGTAATCCAATTACATATTTAAAGTATAAAACTGACATTTAATAATATCAATGTAATTAGTATAAATGTCTAAAACACAGGATTATATATAATACTATCTGGCACCCTTTCTTGCAGTACATGTTTGAGTGTGCATGTGTCTGTACACATGCACATATTTAGCTTCTTCTAAAGAAGACAGTTTTAGTCTAACTTTCCATTTGTGTACTGCTTTCACTGTTCATCTTCTTTAGGGTTGGATGCATTCACCAGCAACGTGAGAGTTGGTTCTTAAGAAGCTTATTCCGGGGATTATCTGCTGCTACATAGACACAGTTAATTCAGTTATTTGCTATAAAGCAATTGTGAATAACTCGCAAGAGTGAGTATGTGTATGTATTAATAGCAGCATAAATCCTCAAAGCAGCTATGTATTCCAAAAGCATAGTACAACAAATAATTTATACTAGTGTGTAGATATTATTGGCTGGTTAGGAATTGTAGAGGGAAAAAAATCGTTTGCACATTTTGCATGCATTCTGCTGATCCTCCCATGTCCTTACAATTCCACATCTTTTACAGTAGGGCTTCTCCACACTTGTGGGGAGCAGGAAGAAGCGCATATTTTTCATATGTCCCGGTCAGACCAGGGCTGTATTGACTTCTGTAATAAAACTGGCTACTATGGGACCAAGATTGTCCCTGGCTCAGTCACTAGACCGTGGTGCAAGTCTGCCATTTCCCTGCATCTTATTCATGTAATAACTGAGACCATGCACTCTTTAGGGCAAGCTTGCTCTCTATTTGTGAAAAGTCTTGTGCTCAAGGACAGCTCTGTTGTTTTCCTTAGGTACTCCTTTTACATAGTACTATAACAAGTCATCTATAAGAGGATTTGGAACAGGACTTCAACATTACTGTCCCTTGGAGATGTGTTGGCTTAGAGACAGAACAGGTGAACCTCCAAAGGATATTGACTGTTTTCAGGTTCACCTAAAGGTGATGCTTTTGCTCATCAGAAACAAGAAAGATAAAGAATATTTGCATGCTGCTGCCATAATCACCATGAGCTTGGCTTACCTGCTGGATACAGGCTATTTCCATATACTGAAGCTGCCACACAGTGATGTGCAAGTGATTGTGTTATGACTTCTTGGTAGCTCTAGAAGATAAATTCCACCATTTCTCTGAGAGACCCAGACTAAAATTTCCTGTCTAAAGCTGCAGAGCTTTGGTAAATCTGTGTCTGGCCACTTCTCTCCCTGCCATGGTCTAGGCCAAGCACCCAAGTTCCAAATATCCTTGAATCCAAATGTGTTTGGATGCAGGCACATCTCTCAATCCTTTGTGGCAAGCAGGTTCTGGGAACTAGATGTCTCTCATGCCTTAAAATTGAAAAAAAGTCATTATAAGGAAAAGTGGCAGCATTCAGAATTTGTAGGACCACAGTGTGGTATTTTTACATGTGCTGCATTACTAACATAATATAACAAGTGGGTATAAAGCAACATGAAATATTCAGAAGAGTAGATAAAATTAAATGCAGATATGCTTGCATAATAAACAAAGAACAGTCAGAGGACAGTCTTTCAAAGGAGATGTTAAGAGCTGAACAAAGCAAGCTGCAATTATTCAGTTAGGCAGAGAAACACATTTTATGCAACGGAAAAGATGCCCCATATGTACCTGGCAATATGGCAGGCTAAAGGTAAAGTAGTGCCAAGTGTTTTCTCAGTGCATAGGACTGTGTAGTTTCGACTGAAATACTGTCAGAGATCCCTAACTCCCAAAATACAGTTTAACCATCCAGTTCTCCCAAGTTACCACAAGCAACAGAAAGCGGGGACCAGCTATAGATCAAAGGAGTCCTGCAGACACGCTGACACCACGTGTTACGGAACTGGTTAATGTTGCAAGCCTGATTTCCTCAGCCCATAACCTTTACATGTCATTTTACCCTCAGCGGACTCTCACTGGTGTCTTTCGTGGGTGCCGGCAAAGTACCTCCACCTGCTCACTACCTGTCAGGTGGCTTTCTGCAGCCCCAGGTTCTCCTGTTGGCCTGATTCTTCTCGTCATTTTTGCTCTTTCCTCCTTGATGCTTCGCTGCCCTCCTGTATAGTGTTTTAGCCCAGCCTGCCGCAGGTATATAGGTGACAGCGTGTCACAGTAGCACTCTGCGTGAAAGAGTTGTGTGGGAACTAGCCAGGCCTCTGGTCGTGAGAACCATGATCAAAGTATCCATGTGCGGAAGTAAAATCTTCCAGACTTTTGGGTTTGGGGATTGTGCTGTGCACGTGTGGATACCCTGGCAATGAGCTGAACAGACTTGTCACTGAAAGCTACAGGTTTACAAGCCCAGAATTACTTGGGAAATGAAGAAAGACCAGGAGCTCAGGCACAGGAGTGCTCTGGAAGAAAAGCCAAGGAAGGCAGGTTCCTAGAGAATATCTTTCAATGCTTTTAGGTTTATTGGCTCTCTCTCCTTCTCTTTTACTCTCCCTTCAAATCTGTCCCAAAGGTAAGAGGATACATTTTCCCTCCATTGTGGACAACTGCATAGGACTTACTGGCTACTTCTTGTCAAGACACCTCCATAGGAGGTTTTTCCTAAAGTACATGTGTAAGGAGAAATGGAAATACTTCAACTGAAGCAAATGTGAAGAAATTCTAGATACAGAGATGTAAAGTATTTTCTCAGTAGGTTTTTCTGTCCATATGCAATATATATTTCTATGACTTTTCTGTTACTGCCTAAATGTTGTTAGGACAAACCTTTAGGTAAAGCACTGAGTTGTCTTTTCCACATTTTCCTCTTGGGCTTGCTTTCTAAAAGTCAGTTTTCTTGATAGTGCAATGGAGCCAAAAGTTAGCTGCCTTGTTCACTTCTAATGAGTACAGGCAGCTTTTCTGAAGTTGAGATAGTTAAGGCCGAATGGTTGCTCTCAGCATAAAAAAATCCTTTTTCCACTAGGATATGACAGTAAGATGATTATCACCTATTAATTATTTTGCAGCAAATCATGTCTTCTTTAGAAAATCTGAAGGCAGGCTAAATTAGAGAGTTATTGTATCTTTTTCTGGAAATAATTTTAATAGTGCATACAGTTTGTACCCGCGTCATACTTACAGTTTTGAACTTTTATTTTCTTTTCAGCCTATGCTTGTGGATCAGATTTCGCTCATGGCAGGAACCCACAAAGGATAAAATTCACGTTTATGCAAAAATCCCACTTAATCATCATGGTGACACAGTCTTTGCTCCAGCCCTTTGTCCAAGGTCAAATTTCACAGAGTTTCTGAGTAATAACAAAAAAAAAGGACATCCAGTGGTACAGCAAGTGTACAGCTGAGGGCAAAAGCTAGCCTCAGATCTTTTACTTGTGGCAGAAGAATTTTCCCCTGTGAAGTGGCACCAAATCCACTGGTTACTGTACTGCATGTCCCAAATTTTTTATTTGAGGTAGAGCCACCCTGTTGCTAATCAGTGGTGCCACCTTCAGAATGGACTGAACTCTGGGAACTTGTGGTAGATTTGCGGTGCAAAGATCATGCTGACAACTCACTTCTTCCACTAGCCCATACCTGGAATGCAGAACAAAGGCATTCAAAACTATTTTCTTCTGGATGGCCACCACTACAGATCTATGCAGCATTTTGGGAAGCTCTTATATCTTGCTTCTTCAACCCAGAGGGCCTCAGGCTTTTCTCCCCTGGGGCTCACGTCCACAGCTCAGTAAGTTAATAAAGCAGGAGTGACTACGCCGCAGTCAGGAGAGTGACTCTGGTGCAAGTGAGAGGAGAACCAAACAGAAAGTCAGCACAAGCCTTGTTCTTCCAGTATCCATTCCAGTACAGCTTTGGCACAGGCTGCCATATTATGCAATTTAAGGGGAATGTGGCCGTATTTCCCAAGAACATACAGCGAAAGCAATATTAATAGGAGGCCATGTCAGACAAACCCCAAAATCAGTTCTATGGGTTATTGAAAGAATCATTATGGCCTCTGGTGCCAGTAAGAGCTGACAGATAAACAAAACTTTATTTATTTTTTGAGGGGAGAAGCACTTCAAAAGTACTGTGGCATTTGCTCGTTGTGTGCAAGGCACTGTGGGGCAGCCCAGCTTTCAAAGCTGGAAGTAAAGCATAAGCCATAAAGTTCTACACAAGTAGGGCCTGGAAAACAATTTGAGGTGTATTTAATTTAGAATTGTTCAAGTGATGCAGTACTAGGATTAGATATCTCATCCACCCTCCTAATCTGGCTGAAGTGAGACATAATTATGAAAAACGACTACTATTTAATAATAGTTTCTTTCATTCAAGGCTCGTAAGTGAATTAATCCTCCCAGTATTCAAGTGAACTGGGCAAGGATCGTTTCACTCACTGCTGGGGTGGAATGCAGCAGCTGCTACATAGCACCCAGCAGAGTCGTACGGACATGCAGGACCAGCACCAGTCCTAACATCCCCGTCAGAAAGGCAAGAAAGTGTCTGAAAAAGCCCAAGAGCATGCCTAATTGATCTGGACCCTGGCCAGGGCAGTGGGAAAGCCTCTCTAAAGGGTATGCTCTGGGTTTTGCTCTGTGCTGAAGACGGGCAAGGCCCGAGACCGGACCGAAGCCTGAGATGCTGAGTAGCAGTATCCTGACTTCTGCCTGCCTCAGTTTCCCACAGCTTTAATATGGCAACAGTAATGCTGGCACAGCTTGGAAGTAGGAGAGGGGCAGAAAAGCAACATCTGCCACAGCACTTTGAAAACAGAAAACATGACATTTTAAGTGCCACGTTGTTACTTTCAGTGATTCTTTTCTGCCCACCAGCAGCGGAGATGGCATGACAGTGCCTCATCTGAAGCACGGCATCTTTTTTGCTTACTTCACCACCAAGTGCAGTGAGGCCTTGGAGAGAAGTCAGAGGGAAAGCACCACTTACCATAGTCACGAGCATCATTTCTGACAGTGCCTCCCCTTTCCACGGGAGCCAGGTAGCCACCCGTGGGCACCGCAGAGCAAGGCTTGGCTGAGGAGAGCTGCTGACCTCCGTGTGCGAGGTGGCTGGTAGCAGGCTGGGTAGCAGGCAGGACACGGTTAAGGGAGTGCTGAGGAGAATGGCAGCATCTCTCATGACTCCTTTGGCTGCTCGCCAGGGAGCCATGTGACTCCTTGGTTAAAAGAGTCCTCTCAACCATGAGACACTTTTTTTCCCCCTCTGGTTGTACCTTTTCTTTTCTGAACTTAAAAGAAAACAAAACGTAGCCACAAAACGTTCCACATTAAAGTTATATTGTAGTCTGATGACTCAGGGTGAGAAATTCAAGGGGAATGAAGAGGAAGGGGAACATTTCTGAATCAGACCTGTTGTGCTGAGCCTTAAAGGAGAGGAGGATTTTGCTGGATGGAGAACAGCAAGGCTGTACAGCACAGTGAACAAGGAGCAAAGGACAGGGCTTAAATCTATTCCCTACTGCTGTGGGCTACAGCTAAGCCTGTCAGGGTTGCTTCAAATCCAGTGGACCTTGATGCTATCAGAAGGGCCAAGGGTGGGAGTGCAAATAAATAGGGCTTCATCTGATTCATAGTAAATTCCTTGTTCTCCACTCCCATGGCCTAAAGGGTACATCATCTAGCTTTACAGTTTTTGGTTGTTTTCTTTTATTGGCACCTCTCATCGCAGTATCTGAGCACCGCCCATAATAATTAGATTGGCACATCCCTAGTAGACTTCCCGGAGTCTTTTGTTGCTCTCCCTTCTCTGTCTCTGGGGAGCTCTGCCCAGGGTAGGTGCTTCTGAAGGGAGGGATGGGGTCAGGTTATTGTTGTTAATGTCACTCTGGGTATGTTGTAAAAGATGTATCAAAGAGGAAGTTCTTGCACTATGACCTAAAGGTCATCAGGCTCTGGATTAGTCTAATCTCTGAAAGTTTTTCCCCAGACAGATCCTTTCGACCGAGAGTAACTTACCTTTGGATTCAGAGCTTTGTCTTATGTTTTATGATCTTCTTTGCTCCAGAGTAGCTCAACAGCCCTGGCAGAGGCAGAGGTTTGGTCTGTCTTCTCTTGCTGGGCTGTGATCCACTAATTGCAGTGCCAGAGGTTAGGCTTCACACCTTGAACTGGGGATGAAAGAGAATAGGAGAGATGAGAAGAACTTGCATGCAGAGGTAATGTGCACAGTGTAACCTCACCTGGACACCTATCTACCTTGAAGTTAGCATGCTGATTTCATGGTCAGAGCACTTTGGAAGTCAGAAAGTCTGTGTCTTACTTTGGCTTTGCTCTCTTTAATGAGAAAAGGGCAAAACATTTCTAAAATTGCCAGCCAGACAATTTTCCAGGCTCGTCCATCTGTTTGGGTCTCTTGTAGGGTGCAGTAGTTGGAAAAGCTGTGGCTGGAGAATGTAAATTCAGGGATGTCCATTAACCAGTAACATGCAATGCAAGCTATCCAAGGATGTAGGGGTGCAGGACAGAATTTAGAAACAACAGCAGGCTCCTTTGTAACCCCCAAGTGCAGCTGTGCTTCTGAGCAAAACCAAGGCATAGTCTCAGTGTAAATACTCAATTTTAAGGAATGCACTTGGGACAAGCATGTGTACCTGCCCCTGTGTGCTTCTCTCCTCTCCCCACCCCAACTATGCAGCATGCCAAAGCCAGCTCCTCAGCAACAAGACTTGGCAGGTGGCACCTGATGAGATAATCATGCCCCTGGGACATTAGGAGGCAAGAGGTGCAGCCAGGTGCTCTTAATCTGTCCATGGGTGTGATTTTCTGTGGTAACCACACCCTCAAGTGTTGTCTTAGTGCAATTAGGAAATTTGTTCAGTTTAGGTCAAGTACTTCTATTAGGGTGCTCTTCACATCTAACATGTGTTGGCATGGCAGGAGTATGTGGATGTCCAGGGTCAGGTAATGCTCTGCGCTGAGTGGTGCTCCTGCAACTAGCAGAGGAGAGATCCTACTTCTCACCACTTTGTCCTTTGCTTATTTCTGAACCTGAACCTTCCCTTCATAAAACCTGCTAATCTGAGCATTAATTCAGGTGCAAATAAAAACGAATGGAAATGGCTCCTTCAGACAAGAGACTCCATTTTGTATGTCACAGACAAGGAACCCTTTAAGAGTTTGCCTCTTTCTCTACGTAGGATTTCCATTTTGCAAGAAGTGCTTTAAAAACTAAAATGTCTAAGGGCTGTACTGCAGCAAAATTCAAATGTCAGTTCCGTCTTGTAGGCAGAAAATGCTTTGCTTGCACAGGCTGGCTTGCATTTCAGTTTCACTGTAGGCATGTGTTAAGTCAGTCAGTCTGGGAGTGAAAAATACCAGACGGATACACAGGGTCCTACCTTGTTACTAAAGACTTGGTGTAATGACATCCAACAACGAGGTTCTGGCTATCACAGAGGTGAGCAGGAAAGGGAGACCTCCAGCTGCCTGCAGAATTAATTCCCTAAGTCTTCACTTGGGCAGAGCTGTCATTGCTTCCCATGTCTACTGCAATGCTCTAAGAGGTGTAAACTGAAACAGTGCCAGAAGTGGCTTCGGGTGCTGCCAAGGTCTTGGTGTGACTCTGGGGAAGCCTTTCCTGCCTGTATGTTGTGGTTCCTCTTCCAGACTTGCCTGCTTGGGCTGCAAGCTGGGGAAGATCTCTCTGTTCCTTCACACAGGGAAGCACGTGCAAAACTTGTGCTATTTGCCCTTCACTCATCCAGCCTAGGTGCTGCCTCATTTAAATTTTGGCTCCATCCACGCATTGCCTGAACAACTGCAGGATTTACCTTACAGTATTTTGTTAGGACGGTGCTGTTTATTGGAAAGAAATCATAAAATCCATCAACTCACTGAGGATGATCTCCCATGTTGGGTAAAGATAAATCAGAGGGACCGATGTATTCTACCTCTCCAAAAATGAAAAGCGCTTTCAGTGCTAACAAAAGCTTTTCTTCATATTGCACAGATATGTTTTTTGAGGGGTATCAGATCTTTGCTTACATGATAGTTGCTGTTGTATACCTAATTAGAAATCAGCTTTAGCTTTCTGACAATAGCTGGCACGGATTATGTTCACTCTAAGACACCTTGTGAGATAATTAAAGCGATGACTGACAATGTAGCACAGCAAAAGGAATGTTTCTCAAAGTAGAGCTGCTTTACAGCTTGCTTGTATGCATTTTGTTAAATGCAGTCCCAGTATAACTACACTGACTTTGATGAATTTCCCAGAAATTAATCTGGCCCCTTGTTTTTTGAGAGATAATCCTGAAATTCTCTTAATTTCTGACTTCTTTTAAAATTCATGTTTAAACACATGTACATGAATATATTGCTTATGAAGGGCGGCTGAATCACAGCCCTGGAAAAAGAATTCCTCTCCTTACCCACAAAACCAGTACAGCACAAGCAGAGGGTGTGTGAGCTTCCCCACTCCACCCCATCCTTGTGTCTCATCCATGACCTAGAGGGGCAACCTCTAGCTAGGCAGAAGCGGGTGGCTCAGTCTCTGTACTTATTTAATCCTTGGCCAACCTGCTAAGGCTGCCAATAAGGGTGCCAATTGTGGTGGTGGTTTCTGTGATGTGGATAGTCGTCCACTGGGAACTGGATTAAGACCATCAACTCATTTCAAATACTCGAGGCCACAAAGCATCTGCCAAACGGTAACCATTTTTTTGGTCACTACTGACTTGGGTCATGTTTGGATCAGCGATGAAAGGCTCCATATCCCAGTACCAATCCCCTGAGCCATACAGTTTCCCGGAATAATTTTTTTAAAGAAGGAAAACATTATTTATTGTCCCAGATTCTACTTTGATCTACTGGTTTTTAGTGTGCATATTGGTCCTTTAAGGTGCATAATTTCCATTACTTCACTGCAGAGGGTTCAGATGTCGTGAGAGATTTTGGAAGATGGCAGGTGGCAGATCCATGCAGTATGATCCAAAATGAGCTCACAGAGATAATGGTTACACACTCTGGCACCTCAGTTGGTGTTATATTTGGACCTAAAACTGATCTTACACCTTTGAATTTATCACACAGTCCTTCATCAGGGAAAGAGCCATTAAACTAAAGAAGGTCACATTGCTTCCTTTGCTCTTGTTCTTTCAGAGATACCTAGATATCTGTGTCAGATCTGTGGCATCAACCAGCTTTGCTGGTAGCTTTTCCAGAAGTTAATTATATCGTCAGTGGTCGCTGCTGAACCCCGCACAAACTTTCGTGTATGCTCACTAGCAATCTATGTTGTGGGGAAATGACTTATTTCACAGATGCTGCAGAACTGCAGCAGGCAGAGACTGAATTGTTCAGCTCAAATCATGCAGCCCAGCAGGGCAGGGAACTCGAGTGGAGTTTTTCTGATCTCAGCCTAGCCCCCAAACCACTGGCAGTCCTTCTCTTCAGCACACCTCAGAGTGGAGCTAGGGCAAACTGAAATTCTTAGTTTAGTTGGCAATGAAAAATATTGCTTCCTGTCGCAGTGTCTCTTGCCCAGAAGAGATCCCTAGCCCAGAAAATTGCTCGGATGAGAAGCATGTTGTCAGCACACTCAAGGAATGTCTTCCCTGAATAGTACAAAGCTGCGCAATATTGCCACCAGCTCTCCCCTGAGCTGCAGCAAATCCTAAAAGGTGTCCAGGTTTTTCTTTCCTCAGGGTAATTTACATTTACATTAGCATGAAGGCACTACTTTACTTGCATTAGCTCCTCAGAACAGTGAGTCCTCTACCTTCTTCTCTATTACATGTGAAAATGAAGCATGCTGTGATATCAAAGGAGTGACTGTTAGGATGATAGAAAATTCTGATCCGATCCATTACAGCTATGGTTGTTCAGAAGCAACAGATAGAGGAAAAACGATGGTGCTGAGTTGATGGTATTGTGAAGCTGAGGTAGAATCTCCTTTTCATCACACAGGAAAAGTGTCAGGAGAATCATACCAGTAGATATGCTACAATCTTACAGTGGTTTATTGGTATTAGACTGTGAAATGAATATTTTGTATTTCCCTTTATTTTTAAACAAAAAATTATTTCATTCAATGTATCCTTCCACTGTGAAAAATTGTTTCTCTTAAGAGAAATATAAGAAAATAGAAAAAGAATGGGAAAAGATTGTGTTTGCAAGACTATATGCAGTCATGGAGATATGTATAGAAGTCATAATTCTTTAATTCTTAAAAAAATAAAAAGCATCACTACAAAGCCCTTTTTTTTTTTTTTTTTTTTTAAGTTTCCCTGCTTATTTGGAGACCTTTTATGTTTCTCTTGTTTCTCTTTTCAGAGTAGAAGCTTCCCTTTCAATAGCAGCTGAGGCTTAAATCCAAGAAAATACATGGAGCAATGTAAGCATACTGGCCTAAGACAGCTTGTTGTTACATGCATTTATTCAGGCAGACCATGGCCCAGACCTAGAAAATACAGGACATATATAGCCTAGCACCCTTGTATGTTCCCTGAGTACAAAGGGTTTCCAAAACATGCTCAGCTCATTTCTAAACTAAGTCTTACATTTGGGTAAGATCTCTCAGTTTTACTTTTCCACTAGCAAACCCATGGAAAGTGAGCTGAAAATGTACAGTGTCAGAGTATCAGTGAAATCTCAGCTTGGGACATATGAGTTTATGCAAGTCAGATTTTTCCTTTCATCCTGGTGGCTGTGTGCAAGGACCAAACTTACATCTCGGGAATCTTGAGATGAAAAGCAATGGGGAGTGATAGTTAGCAAGGGAAGAGACAGCAAGGACAGGGCCTGCCTGCTCTGCATGGAGAAGGGAATGGAGAGAAGTGGGGTGGAAAACACCATGGGAAGAAGAGTGAGTGAACTAGAAAGAGAAAAGGGGCAAGAACCCAGCAGCAGGAAGGAAGAAAGTGGGAGTTCAGGGGGACATGGAAAACAGAAAAGGTGGAGCTAGAGAACAAAATAGGCTTTAGGATGGTTGCAACTGACAGGAAAGCAGTTCTTGGGAGAGTCAGCATTCATCTGAATAATTGTTCAACCCGTCTTGTTGGTCATGGCCCCATCAGTTGGGGCCCCATTATTTAATCAGAAATTTAATCACCTGAGAGCACCTTTTTTGCAACTCAGCATGAGGACCACAGTCTGGAGAAGACCATTGCCTGGAACCAGGTGTGGAGTTTGGAAGTTCTATCAGAAATGGCGAGCAGAGCACCTCAGGAAACCAACCTCAGCCCAGAGACAACCTTCTGTGCTGCTGAGGCTTATTTGTTCCCTAACCACATGACTGACTGTCACTGGTCAGGAAGAGACAACAAAGGACAGAGCACAACTTATAGCTGGCTAATTTCAGCTAGCAGAGGATGATCTTCCTTTTAAGGTGGGGGCAGGGGGAGAGATGCAAAAGAGGGAAAGTAGAAGAGGTAAGAGACAAAGCACAGTTTACATCAAGAGGAGAATTTGGCTTTGGAAGAAGATTTTCTGCATGGCTGCTCCACATAAGTTGTGCTTAGCTCTACGGTTGCAGGATTTGGGGGTTTTTGACCAGCGTTTTGAATGTAAACTCCTAAAGACAAATTTACTATTTAGCATCCCGATATGCTACTAGCCACTAAACCTAAAGCCTTATGCGGGTGCACTTTTAAGTTTAGAAATTCAAAATGCTGTAATGATATTGGTTAATGAGGACACGGATTAAAGGTTCTCTTTACAGTATTTAATTTGTGAGTTTTGGGGTAAATGTACTGTTTGGCCTGAGAGTCCACAACTTCAGTGGTAATGGCAATACATAATATTACAGTTCTTCAGTCACAGCAAATACTGTATAATACTGGTGTGCAAGGGTGAAACGGGACAGTCACTGCTGAGGGGAAGCTCAGCTTTTCTTTCCTCTAGAGCATGAATTGATTTCAAAAGCCAAGCTTTCAGGGGGTATAGCATTGTCTGTATGCAGCCAAACCATGAAGGATTTTCTTCTCAAATTAAATTCAGCTCCTTTCTTCCCGTCTCTGCAACTAACTCTTTTCAATAATTCTGCTGACTGGGATCGAGTTTTTAACCAATATATATAAGAGCTATTGCTTGGCACAGAATAGAGATCTTGGCTTTTATAGCATCCATGAACTACCAGAGTCTAGTTTATTACTTCATAAATTATTTGGGGGAAATATCTGTATTTATACAAAGCTCACTCCAGTACCATGCATACTTCATGTAATCATGGAATTGTTAAGAGTTGGAAGGTACCTCTAGAGATCATCTAGTCCAACTTCCCTACTAAAGCAGGATTGCCTAGAGCACATTACTCAGGGTGGCATCCAGGTGGGTCTTGAAGATCTCCAGAGAAGGGGACTCCACAACTTCCCTGGGCAATCTGTTCCAGTGCTCTGTCACCCTCATTTCACATCTCTTTCTTTTCTGTTATTTTCTTCATGAACACAAACATATTTAAAGTGTTTATAAGATAGTTAAAGACTCAGGAGAAGGTCCTTTAGGATGAAGAGTGGTTTTGAGATCTTCTTTTTAGCTTTGTTTAGAGATCTCTTTTCAAAGTTGCCCACAATTTGAGTTGAAATTGGTGTCTCATCCACACATACATGATTTTAATATATATATCTCACAAGCCTGATTTGCAAGGTTTCACTCAGCAGTTTTCACTTAAGGTGTACATGAGTAGACCTAAGACCAAGCAAATATTGACCTGAGTTGGCTATTGTATCTCATCCTTCTGAGGAGCTCATATTAAACTCCTTGAGATGAACAGAGTGAGATTGCCATGTGAAGTAAACTATCTTATCAAAACTAATTTCCATGTAGCTCTGTCAGTTTCAGTCTTGACTCCCATCATACAATCACAGAGCTGTATTTTTCTTGTTCCCCGCTTTCTTCTACTCCCTCCACTGTTGTTTCTAAAATAAAATGTTTAAGGAAGGAGATAACTGATAAAGAAACACGTGAAACTGAAAGGAGGCTCAGAAACCACCTATGATCCCCATCAGTGGATTCTACTCTTTGGAATAAACCCCAAGTCACCCGCTTTCCCTGAACTGTGAACCCAAAGATAGGCTTCCCAGGGACCGGGAAGCACATGGCAAATACCTGGAGAGAGACTGGCTCACATGCTCAGTGACACACGCTGGCACACACATGCAGTCACCCAGGCAGTAAAGTGAATGCTAGCTCCAGTGCTTCCAAGCTGAGAACACATATCTGGGCAAACATAGGTTATTATAACTCTGGACAGCAAACCACAAAGGCATTCAAAGAATCACCACCACAACATTTTACAGAATATTATTACAACTGTCACCAGCAGTTCTGTCAGAAATCTGAAAATTGCAAAGGACAAAATTTAACTACTGAGAAGCAGGAAATTCTCAAAAATTGCCTGGCAGTATGCTGGCATGTTTCAGATCAGAGATAGAAATGCTGGTCTTTCCTGCTAACTATCCTGCAGAGCACAGGGGGAAAACTAATATCAGAATGATACTTGTCTACACCTCTTCCTTTAAGATCCTACATGCTTTCTCATTAGTGTTTTTAAGTCTGCTCTCTCTCCTCCTCTGTATTGCACCACCTCGGGAGCTGGACTAACTCCAAGGACTAACTCAAACACTGTTCTTCATCAAAATCTCCAATTTGACTAGAGTTGTGACTTTGGAAACAGGTTTGAATTTTATGAGAGAGAAAATAAATGGAGCTGTGCACATCTGGCCTATAGCTGCACTAGCAGCAGATGTTGCAGTAACACTGCAGCTAAATTACACCTCTGAAGTCACAGAAGACACCCAATTGGGCACGACCCAATTTTGTGCACTTATATATTCTGATATAAAATGCATGGCATTTTGTGTTCCTCCAGATTTTAATTATGCAATCTTAATCCTGTCCCCGTACTTCCTTAATCCAAGAGGTTGTCAGAGGAAAAGTAGAGATTTGGACACAAAGATCTGAGAGTTGGAACTTGCAGAGCTTGGGAAGCTTCTACAGAAAGGGGGTTTGGTGGCTTGAATCCTTGGGATATCTTCTAAGCAGAAGGTGGATCAGGGCTGTTAGGCAAAGGTGCAGAGCTTGAATTCCTTCTTTAAGTCCCAGAACCTGCAATGGCTCTGAGGAACCTTCTCCATGTTGCGTCCCTTTTAGCTGCTGCTTCATCCAAAAATGACCCATGAGCACCTTGCCTAAAACCTTTTGACTAAATGACTAGGAGTGAGATGGTTAAGCACGCTAATTGCCATTTTTGCCAGGTTTTAGGAAAAGCAGTTTCGTAGCAGGAGCTGTGCAGCTTACATTTCTCTCTGAGCTATGGTTTGAGAATATTCAGGATCAGAATGGTGCTGCAGCTTCTAAATAATGAGTGAGGACATATTAATATAGTCGGCCACAATTATTGTCTGTGTGAGAGCCTGTTAGTATATGTGCAAAGTGTTGCTGCGTGTGCAAACATTTGCCACCAAAGCCTTATTGCCTCTGTCATAATGTATTCCAGGGATGCCTTTCCTGGAGCAGGAGCAGACCTCGTGGGTGCTCCTGTATGCTGGGATATGGTTGCAACCAGGCAGCGCCCAGAGTGATGTGGTACCTGGCGGCGTCTGCCTGCTATGTTCCCCTGTGATGCCCTCTACAGAAAAAAGATTTACCCTAGAAATATCTGAGAGAATTATAAAACATATTATTTTTACTACCTGTCATGTCCATCTACCTCTAAAGCCAGGTGATTTTAATAATAAGACTTCAGAGACTTTTCTGCAACATAGCACCAGCATTGTGGAGGTGTGAAAGTGTCCAGTTGTGAAAAATCCCTTCATCTGACCCTGCCCTAGTGACCTGTCAGTCAGTGTAGATCTGGAAACTGAAATGTCATGTCCTCTCACTTTGGCCCAGGTGCTGGATGGGCTCTTCTGTTATCTAGCGTAGTTGTTTGCTCATGGTTATGAGTAAATGCAACTGTATTTTGGTGTGGGTAAAAGGGCTCCTACTTTGCAGGCCACAGGGCGAATGAGAACATGCTGTAACAGCAGCGCTTTTTAGGCATCCTGAGGCCACTGTCTACATAAAAGTGGGACAGAAGACAATTCTTAGATCCTCAGTGGTGGTGCTCCTTTCCAGTGGGAATGACTTATAAGATATTACATATGAAGCCTGTCAGTCATCCAAGGCTGACTGTTGCATCTCTGTCATAGGAAATACCGATTCTGGGGGGAAATATGTTTATTTATGCACTAGTGGTTTTATAACTGCTGCTTAGGTTTGGAGCTTCAGAAGTGGCTCCAGCAAGCCTGGGTTAATGGACTGAGAGTATGAGAGGTGCAGGGTAAGTAATGTAGGAGGCATTTCCGCAGCTTACCAGCTGATATCACCACAATGTAAGTGATATCAATGTATGTGCTGAACAAAGCAATCTGTTGTATCGGGTTCCTGCCTAGCTCAGTTCAGCAAAAGGCTGACGTTTTGTGGCCTAATTTCACCAAAGTAGTTAAGCCTGGGAGTATCCCACTGGCTCTAGTTCGAACTCAGTGGGAACGTATGCATGTTTAAAACTTTCCACACACTCTTAAGAGTATGTCTAAAGGCCATGCCTGGTGCGCTCCATGGGACAAGCACCAAAAGGCTAAGTGTCATCAGCAGCCACCGGTGACGTGTGTGCTTTGGTCACAGTACTCTCCCCGGGGTGGGCAATTGCTTCACCAGGCTGTTCTCAGTTACATTTTTTTTCCTGACTGGGGTTGTTTAGTTTGTCTCTTTGCTCTCAGACCTTGCCTTGGACAGTTTGCATTGGCTTTTAAGAGCTGCCTTTAACGCAGGAGTTCAGATCTCTTTGGGAAAGCTGCCTGCAGTCATCAAAATTGAAAGGGACAAATCCGCATGTGGAACATGCTGAATGTGAAATGTCACGTAGATGCCTAAAGGAGATATGAGCTCTTTAATAAATCAGACTGCTCCTCAGCTTTTCGGCAAATTGGAGTACTGGACAGATTTCCTCTTAATTATCTGTCTCCACTGTCATCGCTAGCACTGCTAAAAGCTTACTGAAGGTAATCACCTTCTCTGAAAGCCTGGAGATCATTCATTCACTCACACATGTGTGCTATGGTCCATACATCCAGCTGAAGATGCACATGTTCCCTGCATGTGCATATAGTACTGGATCCTTTCCCAGTGCCTCTTCTCACAGAGCTGCATCTTCAGGTGCCTCACCACCCCACACGCAGAGATGTGGCATGACCCTTTATTTTCAGTCTTCTCCAGGTCTGCTGTAGGGATGGTCGCTCCTGCCCCAGCATTGTCCTTTCCCATTCATTGCTATTCTAACATTTGCTATTTATCTATTTCTAAGCTGGATCTTTGCTCTACAACTGCCCATACAAAGTAGCTTTTAGCAGGGCTGGTCACCAGTACCAGTGGAGTTCATCACCTACCACCTATCCCCTGGTCTAGCAGGGAAGGAAAGGGAAAAAAACTGTGCACAGGTGAGGTCCTGTGCAGGACAGGAACAGTATGGCAACACGAATGAGCGCTGATGCTGGTCTTTGTTTCCTGTATAAGGTAGTGCCAGGCAACTGTTGCAGTAAGGACAGTCATTTCTTTGGAAACCTCAGAGGCTCCTGCACACTTAAACGGACTTTGTCTCAGGCCACCTTAGTTTGATACAATAATTTGATTTAATTGGGTGAGTCAGATTATTCCAGTTCCCTCCCAATTTGAGACACAGCTGATTGAAGGAGAGGGTGTGGAGGTTGCAGCGGGAGGGAGAAAGAGGGAATAGTCTCCTTTGAAAGCAAATAGAAGCTACCACTTTTGCTAATTGCATAAACATCAAACGCTAAGCCATAAACGGTAGTGGCAAGTCTAAGATTAGTTGACAGCCCTGTTACTCAAATGCAGAATGCTGTGTGAAGCAGATATAGAAGAGCTTAGTGTTAGAAAAGGCTCTTATCTTCACTTGTTAAACCACTCATGTGTTATGACAAGTCATCCCCAGCCTAACAAATGAAGATTAGTGCACCACCAGCAGCATTAAAAAGTATAGATACTAGAAACTGTAACAGTGGACCCGAATGGCCCCTGATCTTTGGAGAACTGACACCTCAATCCAGTCATAGCTCAGATCCCTTTCTCTTGAAATATCCAAAACCCACCTGTCTGTCATGTACTGATGAACATGCAAAGTACTCCTTGTTTATACGAGATCTGACTTCCCAGTCCAATTAATCTAGTGAAAAGACTCCTGCTGATTTCAATAAGCTTTACATCAAGCACAGGAGTGGCTGATAATGCACACCAAGCATTAACATGTGGCCCAGAAGGATGGCAGATATCGCAGCTTCTGCTCATATTTGGTAGCTCCTGTTAAAGCTAAGGCATACCAAAGTGGGTCCTCAGAGACGACTCACTGCAGAGTGGCAGAAAATTGGCTTCAGTGTTAATATCCAGAGTTGTTTTCAAAGTCAACTGGAATACATATTTGCGTGTAGAATTTTTCCTTTGAAAAATTCAATATGCGGAAACCACAATTGCTTCATGATAAGAGGTAAACAAAGACAGGAACAAAAGGAGCTGTGAATGACAGCAGTGTGTTGCAATCTGTTTGAATGTTTGTCTGCAGCAACACGCAGAGGTGGATTCATACAACACAATTTAGGCAACAAGGAGAGACTCTGAAGTTAGGAGTCTGTCTCCCTGGGTGCCTCCTATAGTTAATGGAGAAACGGGTAGGTCCATGGGGTAATTCAATCCACCTCCGTTCTGAATCATCCTGGGAGGTGGCTGGCTCTTTCCTTGATGGTAGAGGGAGCCTGAGTATCTAACTCAGGCACCTCTGGCAGCACTGTGAACAGCAGAGAAAATCGGGCCCAGTGAAGACTGCTACCAAACACCTTTGTTTAATCCCCATTAAAATTAATTAGACATAGCCTGGCTGCCTGAATGCTGAGATACCAGAGAGTTTGAAGGGAGCAAATGGGATGTGTGCTAAAGAGACAGAGGACCAAACTCTGCTCTGCATGCAAGATCCTATGGGCCACAAGTAGTGTAAAGGAAAATGCAGCACTGGCAGTCTTTGTGCTGCATGGATTTTCGGATTGATGAACAGAAGCTGGAAAAGCCCCTCATTAAAATAGTCCTGAGATGTTACAGCAGTGGCATCGTTTTTCAGGTTGTGGGACTGAGTAAGGTAAGGGCACCGATAGACAGCAACCTTTCTTTGAAGGTGGGATAGTGAAGACCCATTTTCACCAACACACGGCTCTTCCTGAAGAAAAACAACCTGTCAGTCTTTGTTGTTGGTTATCAGCACAATGTACAGCTATGGAGGAGGGAGACCAAACCTGTTTTCTCATTCAGGAAAGGAGTTCAGCAGTGGTTCGGGGAGAGGTAACACAATCTCTAGAGCTGCCAAACTGTGCTTGGGACTTCCAGGCAGCCAGAGTGAGTCACAGGGAGGGACAGAGAGAGAGAGAAAGAGAAGCGAGCTCAAATCTGGGAAGGTAGAGAGTGTGGGTGGAAGGCAAATACCATGAAAGAGCAGAGGGCTGCTGCGTGAGTCAATTGAATCCTACAGATACTAATATTTATCATAAATACCAAGGAGGTTTTAGCAACCACAAAATCTGAGAAAGTAGCAAATGAAAACTGTTTCCTGTGGTTAGAAGGACTAGAGAAGAAGACGTGAGCGGAGGAAAAAGAGATAACAGGACTGTGAACGCAATGGAAGGGGTATTGCGGAGTATGACATAATGGAATATGGATTAGCAGTAATTATGTGGCATGGACAATAAGATCAGATGATTAGCTTTTCCAGAAAGATGCTGTGTTGTTTTTCCCGGTAATCTCTTCTTAAGAGGGTGCTAGAATGCATGAACAACACAAGAAAACCCCTTCTTATTCTAGTGGCTTTTCTTTCCATAACTCCATAAATTTTGCCCCAAAAGCATTGCAAGATACTTTTTTTTTTTTTTTAAAGTTCTGCTTCATTTCAGTTTTACGTATCTTGCTTGCATAAGTTTTCATATGGCACTGAAAGGCAAGGCTTATGATCTAAGCAGAAATATTTTTAACTCCAAAGGTTGCTTTTGATGTGGTCTGTCAATATAGAGATCACCATTTACTACTTTTACTTTGCAACATTATCTCTCACAAGGGCCTACCCTGTGGGGTGCAATAGCCTGTCAATGTTTCATTTTTTCTTCTTTCTTCAGAAAATGCACTGGAGGGTGAAGGAAAATATATCTATTATAACAATCTTCTTACATGGCATTTTAATTTAAATAACAAAAAAGACATTGTGAAAAAAACATAGAAATGCATCTTTAAAGGTAAAGCAGCAGTACAACGCCTAGGAAAACACAGAGTTTTCTTTGACTCAAAAAGACTTTTAATTTAACCCCAAACTTTGGGTGCTCCCAACATGCAGAAGTGATTTTTTTTTCCTTTTCTGGAGGACAAATTGCAGTGAATTTCATATTTAATTGTCAATGCTGGACTCTCAACCTTCTCAGGAGGTTTCATCTACAGGTTGAGTAGAGCGCTATTCAGAATGGATATAAGAGAAACTGGGCCACAGCTGATATAAGCTAGGACTATACATGCAAGCCAAGGTAGGGAAGGAGAATTTTAATCTGAAATTATGGGGGGGGGGTTGTTATGCATTTAGTTTGGTATTGACTACTTCAATAATTTCAGACAACATAGTTCACAAGACTCTTAGAAAGGGGCTACAGAAAATGATAATGCCCTGACCTTCGTGACCGTTTCTCTCATTATCTCTAGAGGGATTGCTGTTTTCTTGAACTGGAATTTGCAATTAGTATCTAAGTTTTGTCCCAAGCTGACATTTGAAAGCTCCAGCTTCAGGTTAAAATTTGAGTTTAGTAGTTTTTTCTTTTTTCCTGAGGAGTGCCAATGGATCCTCCCACCAAAGGGTTCATTAGTATGTGGTCTTTAATTCACAGTCATATTTTTCTGCATTTGCCTCAGGAGTGTGTGCTCTGGGACATTTACTTAGAGTGACTTTGAGTGACTTCCAGGGGCTGTGATTGCGCACAGGCTGTTTAGGTGGGAGCAGGAGAGTCATGTGGGTCAAGCATTTCAGTGTTGCTATTGGGAGCTATGTCTTGTTCTTTCGCCTGGCCCAACTGCCTGTGTATTGGTAGCTGACTCATTTAAACTTTTTTCAGTAGTTAGTAGTTTCCTGTATTTTATTGCTTGATTCAAGTTGCCCGGATGTGACTTGCTGAAGTGGGAAGCAATCCCAGATATAGCAGAAGTAAGAAGGATTGGTGTTTTAGATAAAAAATTGTGCTGAAGGGTAGTGTCCTGAAAATTATCCAACTGAACTCCTTGGATTGGTGAATATTTCATAGCTAAATCTTGTTGAATTCCTAAGGTGTGAAGAATTGTGTCTCCTCTCCTTAAACGGAGGAAATGATTTTTCTGTGATTTACACATTGATCAGCACTATACATAAGCCAAGGTCAAGCTCAGAATTCAACAATAAAATAGAGTTTGAAGTGCTAGTAAAGTCCGGGGTGCACACAGTGAACAAGGAGAGAGCAAGACAGAGCAATTTGTCATCAAAGGAGAGCATCCACCCTGTGCACTAAGTTGGGAGAGAGTCCTGAGGAAAGAAAAGTTGTGTTGCCATTGAACATTGCAGGCTCTATCACTGTGTACCCACACAGGACAGATGTCTTAAAGTTTCGCTGTCAGTCCTCATTCTGGCATTTCCTAACTTACGAGTGCTTGACCTCATGATCTAAAAATGTTATTGTAAAGTTGCTTTCTATCAGTTAATGTTATATATATTTACAGTGGTCTAAAGGGAAAGACTGATAGAATGAACTAGCACATGATGTAAATTGTCTTCTTTTTTTGCATTTTAGGGAATAATTCTTTCCACACTCGATTTTCTGAGGCTTCCTCTATGACATATAATAATATATTAGCTCAGTCACTTTTAAATGAACACATTAATTGATGCCTGTCAAATCCTAGAATTTAACAGTTTGGGATTTTAGAAGCATTGCCTAAATTCATCCCTCATATTACTCTAATGACTTATTTCACCCTTTCATTTTTGGAAGGTTAATTCTGCTAGCCTTGCTTACAATGAAGAGATACACCGACTTGGCCTGTTACACTGGACTCCTTTGTGTCAACAACTCAGTAAACGAAGAAGCATATTTGGATGCCTTTGCAGGGCCAAAAAAAGAATTACTTTGTGTCTTGCCAAAGAAATAGAAGCATTCATAGGGCAAATTAAAACTTTGCCACATAGCTTATGGAAAACTGATAAGTGATAATTTCACACAGTAGTTTGCTAAAAACTGCACCCTGCTTGTAAGCTCTTGGTTAAATCTGTCCCAACTCTTAAACTGCAGATCTTATTAAAACAAGGTAGATGAAGACATTAGAACACACTGTAATTTCTGTGGCTGATTACACTTTACAAGAGAAGGAAAACAAGGTGAATGGCTGGGTGTGTATGAGCATAGGTGTATGCGTACCAAAGTTAACTATTATTTGAAAGAAAAAAAAAAACCAACCCTGGAAATTTCTATTTTTTTTTTTTTTTTTAAGAAAAAATATCTTGTAAAAGGTGCAGCCTGCAAACCAGCTTGGCTGTGTAAAAAGGGTGGTAGCAGAAGTAGGATATTGTGAAATACATCTGAACAGAAGAGTGGTGGCTTAAGGTTGACCAAAGCTCATGGAACAGAGAGCTCCCAGCTTCACAGTGATCAGCCTAAAAATTCTGTCTAGAGCAGCATTTAGTTGGAAGACATCACACCACGGCTGCTGGGTGGCTGAGGAGAAAATGGATGTTGTGGCTTGACAGTATGCTCCCCCATGGGTCCCACCGAGCCACTTCTGTTAATAGCAGTAATTAACAGCCCTATTTCCAGTGTCAGCTCCAAGGCCAAGAGGCAGGCCTGGAAAGTTCTTCCACTGAGAGGCCCCTAGGTTGTGCCTAAACTCATAGAGAGAGCACTGTAGTACACTCCAGCCTTTGAACATCCGAAGAGAGTGGACAGCTGGGAAGATTCTAAACCAAGGGAATAGGTGGATTAAATTTCCTATCTCACCATTGAACTACCTTGAGGAAAAGTAGTGAGACTGGTTAGTGAAGAAAGAGAAAGCGGCTATATGATAGGATGCTACGGTCAGTGTCATAGGGCAGAACTAATTTTCTCACTGCAGAGATTTTAGCTTTCTTTTTGGCTGCCATTTGCTCTTCTGTGACAACTGTTAGTGTTTGAATCAGTGACTGGAAGCTGAAAATAGAATAATTTAGATTTTTATGACAGGGATCATGGGATGTCATCCAGAGAGACCTGGACAGGCTGGATAGGTGGGCTCAAGTAAACATGAGGTTCAACGGGAGCAAGTGCAAGCTTATGCACCTGGGCTGGAACAATACTCGGTATCAATGCAGACTAGGCAACGAGGTATTAGAAAGCAGCCCTGAGGAAAGGGACTTGGGGGTGCTGGTGGATGAGAAGCTGGACATGAGCAGGCAATGTGCACTTGCAGCCCAGAAGGCAAATCACATCCTGGGCTGCATCAAAAGAAGTCTTGCTAGCAGGTCCAGAGAAGTGATTCTGACACTTTGCTCTGGTGAGACCTCACCTGGAGTACTGTGTGCAGGTCTGGAGCCCCCAATATAAGAAGGACATGGACCTGCTGGAGCGGGTCCAGAGGAGGGCGACAAAAATGATCAAGGGGTTGGAGCACCTCTNGGGGTCGGACTAGATGACCTTTGAAGGTCTCTTCTGGCCCAGATGATTCTATGGTTCTATGACAGCAAACGTTATAGCAGGAGTCACTAGAGCAAACTGCTAAGGGGACTGATGGGCTGTTCACCTTGGGAAGCGCTCACGAAAAGTCTGAATTCTTTCCAGCACATACTTCAGTTCTGGGTTTATCAGATGAGTAATTTGTGACCCCTTTAGGGGTCAAAAGAGGATTTGGGTGACATTACAAAGTCTTAGATGGCTACATGCAGACACTTCCTCCAAGGTGGAGGAGTGAGAGGCAGCGCAGCTGTGAGCCTCCCGTGGTTGCACTAGCCAAGGCACAGTGCATTGGTAGGAGCTCAGCTCCTCTGGACCAAGAGGAGAGTGCATCAAGCAAGAAGGAAAGGACAGTGAAGCAGAGAAGAGACCTGTTATTGCCAAGTGGGAGTCAGAATAGTCAGCATTTATAAATTCATTAAACTTCTGCTGTATTTATGCTCGGGCTGCACCTACAATAAGAATTTAAGATATAATATATTCAGTATGTTCTCCTTGTCTTTAGTGCAAGCTAACTGATATGCAAACTAACATTAGCATTTTAAGCATATAACTTACATGTTAGTTAATGTTAGTCTGTTCAACATAGCTGAATTTGAAAATGGTCCTTAAAATGGTACTGCTGAGTCACCTGAAGGAGACGTTTAAGATTTGCTATACCTACACTCATGTACCTTCTTTGGAGCTGGAATACGCTTACATATGTTTGGCAAAAGTGAAGAGGATGGTTTGTTTTAGAATTACTACTTTAGCAACAACATCAACTCAGCTAAGAAGAAAACCTATGGGCTGCTAGAAAAACAAAAGAAAATTTCAACCCACTGTCTTCGATGCATATCAATAACAACAACTACAGCAAAAAAAGATTAAGATAATTTAAAAGAGTTTGAAAAGGATAGTTTGGATGGCAGAGTGGAACACTAAAAATGATGGTATTTACTTTTTAGTGCCTCCCTTCTTTACTGTTAGCTTGCTATTTACTATGTGGGTGTTTAGTATTTTCTAGATTAGAAAATCTAGAAATTGGATTTTCTCCCCTCTCATTTTTCAACTGAAATAATGCTTGGCACTGAGTCCTTACCATGGAAGAGATTACAAGAATGGGCAAGTCATTGTCCTGGCCCACATACCATCTAGGAAGGTAAAACAGATGAATACAAGGAAGCAGGAAAAAAAGCATAAGGCAAAGAAGTGTTTTGCCCAAAAATACATAGCAAATAAGAGCCAAGACTAGTACCAGGTCTTGTTGTTTTGATGTAGGATTCAAGCCACTGGAGAAGTGGCTCTCCAGCTCTCGTGTGTCGACCTCCTGGAAGTGTAGGTAAGCAAGGAAAACAAGAGTAGGCTGCTTTTCAGGACCAGAGACTCTCGATACCCTACACCTATCTGATACATCCCTCACATAACCTGACTCAGGTTGTGAACATGGGAAGTGAGCTGATACCCTAGATGTGAATCTCAGCATGAGACCTGAGTCAGTTTGCCTGATTTTCTATGAGCCTGTGAATCCAGAGGAAAATCTCCTAGGTTTCCATTTCAAGTCCTAAACAAGTGGGATGAGCTGTAAGCCTCTAAAATGTAGATGATAGAGGCAGACAACTAAACCCAGTAAAATTTAATCTAGTGTCCTACAGCTGCATGGTTTTGATCCTATTTAAATGTGTACATCTATTAGAAACTATAGCTAACTTCTGCAAAATCCTGTGTGGGGTTTTGATCCCTTCCTTTTACATTATACTGTAATGGTTGGAATCACTCAGCCTCAAAAGGGAACGGGTAATTCTGCAAGTTTCAATAAACACTGAGGAGCTGAGTAAGAGTTTACTTGGCACATATATTGCATGTGAAAAATTTTGCTAAATTAAGATGGTAGGGTGCCATTTAAGACATTCTGCACCAGTGACGGGAAAAAGCTTTTCCAATAAAGTTCATTAAAAGCTTTGTGAAGTAAAAGATGTTTTGGATTAATTGCCACATTCAAATTCAAGACAGTTTTTTGAATACTTCTGTGCCTTATTATTCACATTTCTAACAGCACTGCTTCCCATTTGTTGCTATTGCTGGGAATTTTCAATCTCTGATTTTTTAAGACCCTAGGCTTTTCTTTACTTCACACAGGGCAGCTTAAAAAATTATTTGATTTGCCTGTACAGTGTCTCAGCCTGCTCAGAGGAAGGTTCAGAATGTGTTGTATCCCACCAACAGCTGATGCCAGTTAATGAAAAAGTAATGGAAACTAGCCTATTGCAGCAAGGGTAAGTGTAGAGTTGCTGCAGCAACACTTAATTCCTTGATAAAGCTGCTGTACAGAAGTCCAGCTTTGATTCCTGCCTACAGTAACTGACAAGATCCTTATAGGGACCTAACTTCTTCTTGTTTTCTTTTTAGGCATCCATACAGTGTCAGGTTGCGATTTGGCTGCTTTTTACACAACTTTCCTTGTGACTTAATGCAGGACAGGGCAGCTGTAAGCTTGCAAGTCAACAGCTTTCAATCAAACCCAAGGACCTCAGCCACAAGGAAGACAATCTGTCAATAAGACAATAATAAAAGCTACCCAACAGTTTACCATGCTTTGGAATAAGGGGTATTTAATTCCATCCCCTCTAGCTTGAAGTAACAACAGGTGGAAAATATTAGCTCACTTCCGTGTGAGTTCATAGAATGAAGTGAAGTGTGGGCGATATTGGTGGAATCTGCAGTATTTGGTTGAGAATTTTAAACCCATGAAGACATAAGGGCATTGCAAAGAATCAGTGACCAAGAAGACAAGTTGCTGCAGGCCAGTATAATACATCTCAGAACATCACAGCTGTCATTATCTGTCATTGTCTGATTGGCAGTTTCTACATAGAATTCAAGGACTGAATAGTTACAGAAAAGGGGCTATGTTTTCACCCTCAGAGAAGATTTTCCTGGTTCAGCACTGAACACTGCAGTCATTGGGTGTGGAGAGGGAAATAAGAGAAGGAGAAGATCAGTTTCTAGGAAAACAAGAGAGGGAGAAGATCAGTTTCTAGAAACTTATTAAAAGAAATCTGGCAAATTTTTTCTTGTCCTCTCATTCTGAAATTAAAAAAATGCACAAACTACATTTTGGAAAAGCTGGAGGGGAATTTCTTCTATAACTGGAAAAATGCCATCAAGCAAACACCCACTATTGAATTACCACCTTTTTTTTTTTTTTTTTTAATCTTGGCTACGTAGGATTTTATTTTCCTTTGCAATCCCTGTATTTGTCACATTGAGTCATCTGAGGTTGAGCAGTTCAATCATCTCTGCCATAGTGCATGTTTTTTCTGGGATCACTATTGCCACGTTTGTGTATTGCAGCTGTTGGTATCACCAGACCCTCCTTAGCTTGAGTACCACTAGCGCCACAGTGTGCTGCTTGACATGGACCAGCAGCTCTGCCACGCACAGCTTCTTCAGACCAGGCCGCATTCCCTTCTGCCTTCTTTATGTTGCTTGATTCTTTGCACAGATCTTCTGATGCTGCTGTCACAGCTGTGACCACATTATGGACATAAGTGACATGCTAACAATAGAGGCCAGCAGCTTTGGTCTATGAGGTCTCTTTTCCCCAGGACTTCCAGTTTTCTCTGGTTTTTCCTATCTCATTCCTGAAAGTTATTAGCATTTCAGCCAGGTCTTGCTTGACTTAGATCAGTAAAAGTAGTGGGCTGTAGTGGGCTGCAGTGTGTTAAGATCTTATAAAATAAGCTATTTTAGTTCTCTTTTGGGTTTACCTTTTCCTTCTGAGTGACTGATTCTTTTGTGTCATGGCAAACACTTCTTATTCTTTATGAACTTTTGTCTGTGTTTGAGTTTTATGTAGTGATGTTGTGTAGAGATGGACGATACACTGTGCTGAACATTCGACAGAACTGAGAAAAATCTCTTCACCAAGAAACCGACTGTTTATGTTGTTCACTCTAATAGCACAAGGGTGCCATTACGATCAAACTGGCTAGAGACCAATCATGACATTTATTGTTCAAAAAGGGTCTATGGTATAAAAATGATTATGATCTCAAACTTCCTGTCTGAAGTCCCAATTCTGTGAATCACATTTTCCTCTACTAACAAAACAAGAAGGACGACAATCCTTTTCTCTGCAGTGTGGATTAATTCATTGCCATTTCTAGAAAGTCCTGAGATCCTCAAAGTACAGAATTTTACATTCAAAAGCTCTAAGCCTGTTTTATAAGTCTAGCCATACTGTAAGCCAGCTCCTTTGCCACCCACAATTCCTCTGTGGTAGGTTATGGCCAAAATCTATCCTAACATCACTTCTCCAGTCAGAGAGTATCCTAACAAAAACACAAAATCATTCACCTTTTCTTTTTCGGTTAGAGACACCCCCCCTACTTCTTGTATACATTGTATATAACCAAGTCACGAATATACAATACGTTGAGCCCTTCTGAAGGAGTCTCAAAACAGTTGCAGGTCTTTGACATGCATGTTCATTTCTATATTCACAGGAGTGTCCCGATGAGCCATAGAGTTAAATACTAAACCATGTCTAAGTTCCTAGGTAGAGACATTCAACTCAGAACTGAAAAATATCAGCCATTCAGCAGGAAACGGTATCACATTTACTCAAGTAATCAGCAGTTTTATTGCCCCCAGCTTTACCAGAAAAAAGCTAGGATGATTGTTGTGCAGACCAAATCCGGGAAGACTGTTTAATCAGAAAAAGGAGAATGCAATATATAGTTAATTCATATAGGAATTTTACATAGCGAATATAATTATCTGATTTTCCATCAGTTCTCTGACTCCAAAAAATGTCAGAGGTTTTTT
Organism: Nycticryphes semicollaris; assembly: GCA_013400055.1. Lineage (NCBI taxonomy): Eukaryota > Metazoa > Chordata > Aves > Charadriiformes > Rostratulidae > Nycticryphes > Nycticryphes semicollaris. Next base: position 485,752 of record VXBJ01006619.1, on the reverse strand, counting down.
AACACCACAAGAGATCATGTCCTCTCTTTCATCTCTGGGAGGCAACATCAAACTGTAGGACATGAGTCATCATCAGTATCACCATTTATTTTCACTGTGAATTAGGCATTTGGTATCTCCAGAGGAACTGGATTTTGGGTTTGCATGAGATTGCATTGTTTTATTCTACAACAAAGACGCTGATTCTTGTTAGCTTTGGGGAGTTGGTTTGTGATGTTTGGATTGTATTATCAGGATCATGCACCATATGGCTTAGTTATAAGATCCTTCATGGAGCTATAGTTTTCCAAACACCAAACAAAAAACCCCAAAGGGGTGATTTTCTTACTCTTGTACTTCTGTAAGACAGAAGAATGTTGTGGGTTTTGGTTTTATTTTTTCTTTTTCTTTCTTTCTGGGTGACAGGAAGTTTTGAAGCATAACAAACAAGATGCTTAAGAGAGGTCCAAAGTACACTTTAAGATATGGCATTAAATTATTATTCTATAACACCTTTTTATTGTGTGTGTGTGTTTGAAAGCATTCAAAACATTCTCTTTATTAAAGTTCATGAAAAATATGTATGGTGTTCACCCACTGCAACTAGTTTTTCCTTTACGAGAAACATTATTACAGCATTCTGTAAGTATTTTTTAGAACACACCAGAGATCAGATTAAAAGTACTTGGCTTGGAAAACACTAGCCACCACAGGAAGAGCCTTGGGAAGATGGATTTTGAACAGCATGATCTGTGATTTTTTTTTTTTTTGGGGGGGGGGTGGGGGGGGGGTGGT
>VXBJ01006619.1:339185-484950 GCA_013400055.1 Nycticryphes semicollaris | reverse complement strand
GAGCATCTGGGGGGTGCGCTTCCCCACACAGAAAGGCAGTTTGTGTCTCATGGTCAAATTTTCAAAGTAAGTGAGATTTTTGTTGACCCTCCAAATGGGTGGCCAACTCATCACAAAGAATTGTCTGTCAACTGAGTAGATTTGTGACAAGGGTGAGTGGTCCTACTTACGGACTGAACCCATGACCTCCTAATCCTATCTCATGTGTAGTGCCTGCTAGAGTGTTCACTGGTCATTAGACCTGGGTGAACAATTTGGACAAAAAAATTGAGCCATTCTGGGGATTAAAGATCCAAAGAAGCCAAAGCCCAGCTCTCAACGTTACTTTGGGCTTTCAGCTTCTATGTAATTTTGTATTACAGTGATGTCTTTCTTGTGCTACATGTTAGTTTTGCCATGACAGTAAACTTTTATCCTGGATCATATAGGATAGGCTAGGAAAGCTTGATGGTACAAGCCCTTTGTGTGTGAGCTAGGGAAACCAGAGTTTAAGGATTCACTTTAATGGAATAAGGCAATGGTAATCCAATAAAATTAGGCACTTTGATTTTTACTAGGATGAAATGGTCAGAAGTTGAATTAAAAAATGTAAACACTGGCTGTTTATTTAAAATGGTATTGGATAAAAAGTTTTATACCGCATTCTATAAAAAAATCTAGCAGTGAGAACATTTGATGTCTATAGTTAATCCTCAGGGATGGTACGCAGAGAGGCTGCTTCTTATACTCCTATACTTACTCCTTTAAAAAACAAGGTCAGCTAACTTCCTTATTTGGAGTCCTCAACACAGGAAGGACATGGACCTGTTGGAATGGGTCCAGCGGAGGGCCACAAAGATGATCAGAGGTCAGGAGCATCTCTCCTATGAATACAAGATGAGAGAGTTGGGCTTGTTCAGCCTGGAGAAGAGAAGGCTCTGGGGAGACCTTATAGCAGCCTTCCAGTACTTAATGGGGGCCTACAGGAGAGATGGGGAGGGACTCTTTATCAGGGAGTGTAGCAATAAGATGAGGGGTAATGGTTTTAAACTGAAAGAGGGGAGATTTAGACTACATACTAGAAAGAAATTCTTTTCTGGGAGGCAGGTGAGACAGTGGAACAGATTGCCCAGACAAGTTGCAGATGCCCCATCCCTGGAAGTGTTCAAGGCCCAGGTGGATGGGGCTTTGAGCAATCTGGTCTAATGGAAGGTGTCTCTGCACATGGCAGGGCGGTTGGAGCTCCATGATCTTCAAGGTCCCTTCCAACTGTAACCATCTTATAATTCTATGATTATGTGCGCCATTGGACAGTTGGATGCAGAAAAATGTGGAGGAGTTGCACCTGTGGGGAGGAGCAGACAGAACGGGTAACCCAAAACTGTCCAACAGGGTATTCCATCCCGTCTACATCATTCTCAGTATAAAANGCCAGTGACACAATCTTCATCCTGGGAGCTTGATAATTGTTTTTTTTATACATTTATATATATACTTAATTATTTTCTTATTAACAGTATTATCTTCTCTTATTATTGTTAATATTTCATTACAGCTTTTTAAATCTTTTTTTCAACCCATGCTTCCCTCTCTTCTCTCTCCCTTCCCCTTATGAGGAGGGAGAGGGGATTGGTAGAGAACATTTGNGGTGTCCGAGGAGGACCCTGTCTGGCCTTTGATCCAGACCCATGTGCTCCTGAATTCAGTACCCATCTGCTGCTGAGTAAAGTCTTGGGCTTTCTCAATGCCTGCCAGTGACACAATCTTCATCCTGGGAGCTTGATAACTGTTTTTTTTATACATTTATATATATACTTAATTATTTTCTTATTAACAGTATTATCTTCTCTTATTATTGTTAATATTTCATTACAGCTTTTTAAATCTTTTTTTCAACCCATGCTTCCCTCTCTTCTCTCTCCCTTCCCCTTATGAGGAGGGAGAGGGGATTGGTAGAGAACATTTGTCGTTCATTTAGTGGCCAGCCCAGCCTAAACCTTGACACCACCTCATTTCTCTTAACCTGTTTGCAGATCTCTGATTAGAGAAATTCTTCTGTGCGGTTGTTCTGATTCTCAGAAAAGCAATGAAACCAAAATACCTCAAGCCTACTTTGGCTATCCCTTACTGGGAAACTAGTTTCCTCTGCTGTAATTCTACTCAATAGCACACCAAAACTCGGTTTAGATTTTTTCAGACTGTGTATCTGTGGTAGCCAACATATGTAATATTTCTAACACTCTTAAAAATATGTGTTTTTAAAACATGACCTTTTGTATTTTAAGTATTTAGTGAGGATACTTTTACTTGCAGAGTTTACTTTGTCTCAAATGCTAAAAGCTTTAATGTAAATGTCAAGCATAATCTATGCAAACTGTGGTTCTGCACTTTTTACCATGCTTTCCCTCTGCCTGCCCCGTATTTTCAAAGTCAGATGCTGCAACTCCCCATACTTGCAAATCAAAGGATTACTGATAATTGGACACTAATTACAGACTTGCTACTCCTCCACTAATGAGGAGCTGAGACACAAGTTCAAGGAGTCAAAATATTTTCGCAGGGCCCATTTGACACACCTACAAGACAACATTGGGTCTATGCAGGAACTAAAGAAGTCTGAAGCAATGAAAACTCACTCCAAAAAGAGGACTAAATGGTCCCTTCAGGTCTCAACCCTGTTTCTCTCCTCCCTCCATGTGTACCTATTTTCAGATTTGGTAGTGTTTTGTTTCCTTTGCTTCCTATACTGCCATGAAGGAGAGAAAGGAAGACCTCAGTGTTGAGCCAGTATTGGTTTTGATACTCTTAATATATTAAGTTTCACTCTAAATATGAAACAAACATTTTCTCAAATCAGCTTCTTCCACCTCACCTACAGCTATCCCAGAGCATGGTTAATCTAATGCAGGCAGTCAAGGACCCTCAGTATTGCAAATGGCCCGAGGTATCTGGTCCTTAATTAAGTCAGTGGAGTTGATTATCCCCTTTGTATAGGGTGGCTCTCTGCTGGACCAAACCCGAGAGGAGCAGCAGTCCTGCCTTTTCTGCTACGTGCCTTTTCAGATTGTGGTATGAAGGAAGAAGGGACAATTTGTGGTTTGTTTTGGGACATAATGTTGGTGACTAAGGAAGGGTAAGAGCATGATATGGAATATACCCACTGACCACAGCTGCATTGGGGTATCACCCGAATTAGCGCTAAACTCAGGATGAGTGTGTTGCAGGCAGCATCCAGAATGGCACTAAATGTGTGGGGTGGCAAAACCAGTTATCTTTGTACTGTATTCTGGTGAGGAGAGGAGCATCTCTTTCCTCCAGTGCCAGTCATACTCAGTTTAGCAGATTCTTTTGCAGAGAAACATGGACCATTGGGAGGGGACACTGAAGAGGGAAGTAGGAATGATCGGAGGTGTTATGCCCGAGGGGAAAAGTTGAATGAAGACTGTTTTGCCCTGCAGAAGATTTATGAAAAATGTAAAAGCTGGCACAAGACCTCTGGGGACAAAATAATTTCTGTTTCCATAGGACATCAAAGAAGAAGCACTGAGTTTTCATTGTTGAAATTTGGGGAAAATCATTAGAGTGTTTTTATAAATAGTACTAAGTATCTATCTGTCAGGGGTGAGAAGTGTGTAGCTGATCCTGCCTCAGGGAAGGTGGGTGTGCTACTGTCTCCTTAAGGTCCTTTCTGCCCTTTTTACTCCCCTCTGTTGTTAATACTGTGACTTCCCCTCACCATTCACATGGAAGTGGTTCCCACATTGCTTCCTCATAAGACTATCTCCAGGGAATGCAGCTCATTCAGTCTCCAGTGTTTGTGGTCTTGTAATATCGTAATGGGAGCCTTTCAATGTAAGCATTCAGTGGCCAGCTCTGCACGCTGCTGTATGCACCTATGCCAGTCCAACAGAGTGCTTTGGCATGTGTTTATAAATCCTTTCATGCATGTGTTCTGCTGGTATGCTTAAAGGTAAGAGTGTGCTTTGTTTTGCCAGGGCTGGCTTAGCACCATATGCAAAGGCATGTCACATCATCTGGGTACCCACTGGGAGAAACTAAGAATGCAAGTTGCAAATTTCACACCTTAGAGCATGCTCATGACAACTCTTGGCTATAATCACAACCCTTTTTAAGTAACCTTACCTTCTGAGTAGTGGGTAAGTGTCACCGGGCTTAGTAGTATTTAATTTGTGGGATTTTAGGAAAATTTAATAGTTATATGACTTAGATTATAATTATGATGATATTGTTAAATTTGTTCTTCTCTGGAACGGTTAAATGTAATTCAGACAGAAAGGTTACACTTCTGCATGAATGTCTATTGCACTTATGGGTAAAATGGTTAAAAAAATCAGTGGCAAGACTGGCAGAAATGGGAAAAAAACCAGAATATGTATATGGTACCAGTGAAGGAAAATTTATCTAAGAGTGTGAAGTTGGCCGAAGATGAAAACTAGAGTGTGACACAGATGTAGCCCTTAGCCTATGCCTAACCTGCTCTGGGTACTTGCTGACCGAGGCTGTGAGTGCTGCACCATCTGCCTAGATACCCTGTAAATGTCATATGCTTCATTTTTATGCAGCTGTTTTAGCACCACCTCTGCTGGCTCAGCTGTGCATCCCAGATGTTTAGTATTGCTTGCCTCTTTAAATACGTTCTTTCTTTAGATTACATGGTCATAAAGGGACTTCCTCGAATTACTAGATTTAGAAAGAGAACCGGAGGAAGAAGGTTTGCAAGATGCCTGTAGCCAACAACATCTTCAGTTCGAAGGCAGGAAAAAGCTTAATTGGGATCAATATACAGTGTGACAAAAATGCAGGTAGATGCTTGCACAGGTATGATTGCAGTGTGTGTGCGATCTTTTGAGAGATTTTAGAAACAGAAGTATTTCATCCAGCTGCTTTCACAAGCTTACAGCGATTTGCAAAAAGCCAGGGACACACCCAACACGGGCTACGGGGATAATAACACAGATGCATGATTTTTATGGCTGCCTACCAAATTTAGAAACTCCCTCTGGAAAAACAACTCAAAATGGCTTTTGCTAATCCTTCTGAACACCTGGAATAAGCTCAACAAGCCAGGGAACTAGAAAAGTTACTGTGTGGTTTACCATGGCTCTTACATCACTCAAAATTAAAATTTTGAAATAAGCAGCTGAAAGAAACCTTAGAAAGTCATGGATAGCTCTGTTGGGTGTTACATTGTTTTGCACCAGTGTTGACAGTTCAGATTATAAAACACAGCGTTTCTGTTCACAGAAGGCCTACTTGCTGAATACAATCATGTTTTGAATGCTTGAAAATCTGAATAGGAGATTATTTTTTTTTTTGTTAACCTTCCAGGCTTCTTCAGATTGCAGCTATTTTTTGGTGTTGTCCAAGTTCTGGGAGCACATCTGAAGATCTGATATGTCTCGTAGTGTATTCACAACCAAACTCTCTTTCATTCTCTTACTGACTTGAATGTACACAAACTGTCTCGCTACTTAAATGGGATAATTCACGCAAGGAAGTTAAGCACAAATTATCTATCTGATGGATCAGAATTTTTCTTTGCATGATTATCAAGAGCCAATGGAAATTATGCTGAGTGCAGGGAATAGAGACCTGCTTCATAAAAAATGGTGAGCATTTTTGCTTACAGCTAGTTATGGTAGTGCAGAAATTCTGCAAATAATTTTGTCTCTGGGAAATAATTGTCACTAAACAGACTCGTAAGAGAAAAGGCAGGATTAGTTAATGCATTCATAAGGTATTAAAAATATTTTTTTAGAAGGGCAATTCAGGTGTTTGTTTAAAAATATAATGCATTTTTTAATTTTCTTTTTAGACAAATATTTATTAAAAATATAACAATCTAACAAATGCAGGATTTCTGCACTCTATATTTCTTAGGTATCTGCCTCAGTGCAAAGCTTACACTTCTTTGATTAATTTTGGGATCTGGTATTTACTATGAAGTCTATATACAGGGATTTATTCTAATATATTTACTTAGGCCGACTTGCAGCTTAATAGCAAATTTCCTGCAGAAACAAATAGGACCACATGACCAGGAAAGCGTGAAGTATGTCAACTATGCTCCTAGCACGTTGAAATCTGTGATAGATCTCTGGTATTTAATATGCTGGTCCTTAAATCAAGGCTCTGCAAGATCTCATCTGAGCTGTGCAGGCTGAAGAGGACTTCCAGGGCATCTCTGTTTGAGGCCTGTGCTCATGTCGCAGCCAGCCTAGTGACCTCATTTAAAGCTACCTGTCTAGCCATAGCACAACCTCCTGGTTGCCAAGTGGGTCCCTGGAGCAGGACAAGTACCCAGGCAATCAGCCCATGCAGATCTCAGGACTATGGTTGTTACACTGCAACTTCTAACAGGTCACCCAAAGCTCATCTAGATGTGTCTGCATGAGGCTGAGCTTATGGTTGGGTGATGGTGCAGAAGTATCCTGGTCTGAGAGGTGGGCTTGCTGTGCAACTAATCTGCATCTCCAACACCAAGACCAGGAGGGAGGCTGTCACCATTAGCTTGTGCCTGAGTAATCTTCTTTGGACTCTCTTTTTGCTTGTGCCAACCTGCCACTGAGTAATGTGACATGGCACTCTGCTCACTGCTAGCGACATGACAGTACTATCCACAGAATAGGTGCAGGTATCTAAATAAAAAGTATTAGAAGAGACAAATTAGCTTGATTCCAAAAGTAGATCACCTGAGAGAAGCTGTGGTGTGATTAGTTGCTCTGAAAAAAGGCAAAGAATAGCTGCCTTCATGCCAAACCTGGAGAGGTCAATGGCTTCTGCTTCTGTGACTTTGTGTTTCTTTCACAGTTTTTTCCACATCCTGGAAACAATGCTAAGTGTGGTCACTATAAGTGAGTGTACAGCAACTCGTGTAATTTGAGGGAAAGGTGAAAGCAGGCCATTGAGGAGGAAAAGTCTAGGGCTCAAGGCTCTGCAGCCAATTTGGAGTAAACCAAGGAGCCAATGAACTGCCTGGTACACTTAGGCACTGCCAAGGATATGCCCAGTCCTCACACTCACTTCCATGTCTGCATGTCTGCTCAGGAGAGGCTGTCCTTCCCTTGATGGCATGTCATCCAAAACTTCATCAAATATAAAGAAAAATTGAGAGAGGACCTTAGGCTCTTCACCCCGTGTTGGCAGAGAGCAGTCTTGCCTTAATTGGGACAATTAGAACAGATGGGAACAACAAAGGTTGTCGCTGGATTGAGCAGTACACCCTTTCCAGCTGTAGACACAAGCAAGTAAGTAAACCTGACAGCATCAAGCCTGCAGGTTTTTTGGTTTCAATTCTGTTTGTTGACTTAAACATTTTTTGTGTGAAGAAAAGTTATACCAGATGATCCTTGAGCTTCCTTCCAAACTGGTATTATATGATTCTGTGATGATTCTACGTTATTCGATTTCACATCCTGATAACTCATGGCCTTAGCAGAGTTACCACCATGAAAAGGGTGGTGAGGAATGGAAAAATTAATCATGACTCAGAGTGTATTGGTGTATTCAGTGTATAAAAAGGCAGTGTCACTGACAAAGTTTTTTTCTTTCCTGCTGCTAAGCCAAGACCAGTCAGACAGTTTGATTTGTGATCATATATCTGTGCACAAAGAGCAACCTCCAGTGGTCATTTAGTCCAAATTGCACATGATGTTTGGGGTCAATATGGCCTCTCCACCTTCCTCACTTAAAAGGACCTCTGAGAATATTTTTTTATGGCTTTTCAGGTGTAGCTTAAAGCCATATACATGATTTCATCCTCATGATTAACAGCCACTGCAGTGTAGTCTTAACACAAAAGGCTAAATTTTCCAACATAATGTCTCCTTAGTAAATTTTCAGATTTTTTTTCTCATTGACTGCTCAGATCTTTGTTAACAAAAATGAGTTCCTACCTGAACCACCATAACAGTAAAGCCAGATAATTTCTTTTTTGGGAAGCACATATCTTCCTTTCCTGTGGACCCACTATTACATGCTTTCCTCTTTCAATTTTTACACCATATCCATGGAAGCCCTATGCATGCAAAACCAAAAGATTAAGATATTTTATATGCTTAAATGAAAAACATAGAAAAGGATATATTTTAAACTAAATTCCACCAACAGTCCATCTTTAAGTTTCAAAAACCCACAAATATATACCTGCTATTAACCAAAAGACACTGTAGAGTGAGCAAACCAAGAAACATTTGCTTCTGTGCACGAGAGCTGTTCTACTCCAGTTTCAGAGCCGTACCATGACTGTGACACACTTTCCTCAGATCTCACAAGTTTAGCAGGTCTGGCCAAATCTTGAACTTTGCCTGAAGGACTTAATCTTTCTCTTCTACTTTTAACCTTTTCACAGGGGAGTACAGCCTGCTAAAGTTTGGACAAAGCCAAAATGTACACTCCAGTTATGGCTAATTAAGCCTTGGAATAAAGTTTGGAAAATGCCTATATCTATGCATATGTAATGGAGAGAGTTTATTCATTCTTATTTGCTCTATCAAAACCATAACGAAGCGTGAAATTTTGATTTCTCCTTAATACTGAACTGTTTTTCTGTAGACATTGAAAATCTGCATCTTATCTCTTCCAGCCATTTTGGTATTTCAGAGTTGTATTCCCCCACAGAGGAACTGCAATATCCCACCACAGTTATTCTGCAAGGTAGTTTTGCTTTCCACTGTGGTGGATCACTATTCAGCAAACAACTCTGTAACTTTCTATTAGATATCAGCATGATTCTTTCTAGTGCTAAAGGGAAACAGAAGTGGGAAGGAAGACAAATAGTAGCGGTAGACATCAATACCAACTGCAAGTGATCAGCAAGCGTCTTTGCATTCAGGAATGAACATTTTTGTTACTGATGGTGGAAGTTGTTTGGTACTTTGCAGGGCATAAGAGAAGTGTGTGCATGCAGAACTGAAATGGTAGGTCCTGTTAACAGTGTTTATATAGCCAAAAGGAAAAAACTGTATAAAGCATAGGTGTTTCGGTTTGATTTCTAAATCTAATAGAGTCCTGGGTTTTTAAAACAAATAGAATAATTTTATATCAACACCATTTTTCAACAAACTTACTATGTTAAGTTCAGTTATGCCATATGTGTTACCACCTTCATCACTGGCAAGCCCAAAGCAGGAATATTCCAGCCTTTCACGAATTGCCCCATGCATTCCAGGAGAGTTGTTGCCTTCCTGCAGCTTCCAACACAGGCCACAGCTTGCTAAAGCCTATCAGTTTACTCTGGTTTAGCAAACCAAATGTTTCTTGAAACCCAAATTGCTTTGGAATCAATGTTTCCCACACTTCAGATATTTTAACATCCTATTTTACTTTTATTGATTTTTATATGTACAAGATGTGAAAGTTTTACACCATATAGCAAGATGTCCCAACAATAATGTGAGTGGATAGAAGAAAGAAGCAGCTTATTATATAGTAGTTTGTCATGCAAATTCAGAATGTGTGCTGTAAAAAAGTAGATGTCCAATGTAAATGTCCAATTTGCCAGTGTGCTCTCTACAATATGACATATGAGGCATGTGAGGAATTTTTGTTTTTCTTGAGTCTTCCGTAGGTGTAAAAAAAATCGATACAGGTAAATTAGAGATGTATGAGGTCTTCAAGATATCCTGCTGTTGCATATAAAGTATTGCCTTACTTGAATATTAATCAAAATTATTTCAGTGAATCAGCCATACACTAGGTAAGATATGGGTCAACTTACAATCAGATTGGATTGTAATTTTTTGGGATAATTCTTAGGAGACATCATGCCAGAGATACTCCTGAGTTATAGATGCTTTTGCTGTGGCACGAACAGTAAGGATTAGTGCAAGGCCAGTACCAAGCACTGATGGTATCTGTGACAGCTGGTGAGTAGGAGAGTAAAATTTTGTCTCTAACCACTCCCAGTCCTCCTACCCTGCCATCCTTCACTCAAACTCAGGACCACTGTTAATCCTATGGTTTTGCATAGCAACTAAAAGCACAGTGCAAGCTACAAATCCTTTATGGGGCTTCTACCATCTTCGCTTTGGCTCACGATGTTCATGCCTGCACTGCTGCTTCTGGAACTCAGTGTAAGATTTTACTTTGATGTAAATGCCACATCAGTAGAGATGACATGAAAGTGCCATCTCCAAGGACACAAAACCCTGTGGGCCCTGAGGACACCTTTTCTCAGAGTCTGCACTGGCTGCTGCAGTGCAGCCTGTGAGTCCTAGGGGCAGCAAACAGGACACTGCCATACCAGCGCTGTGACCTGGGGACATCTCTCTGCTAGGTAATGTCTCCTCTAACTCCTCCTGAAGCCTAATAATTTGCTGCTGGCTTCATAGCAGCCATCCAGTGCCTCCCAGCTGACAGGGAGGGGAGGGTGTGAATCCAAGGCTTTGCTGATGTTCCCCTCATCTCTTTTGCATACAGTGATGCACTTGTTCCCACTCCTCTTTAGAGTTGGCATTTAGTCTGAGGCACGCCCTGCCCTTGTGTGAGTCATCCCTCAAGCTTACCTATCCCACCACTTTAATTCTTGACTGTGCTAGAAATCACACTATATAATACAGCAGGCTTTTTTTGGGGGGGGGAGGGTGACCCAAAATCTATGTCTTTCATTTTGTGAGAGGGAACATGTTGTTGCCCATAGCCCCGAGGTCCAAAGGCTTTGCTTGGAGCTCCCAGCAGAGATGAGTGCACCACAGGACAGTACCGCACAGCCCTGTCTGATTTCCATTTCAATAACACATGCGCTGAACAATGATTTCCCAAAGCCAGTGGTGGAAAACAAAATTGAAAGCCTAAACATATGCAGATGGCATTCAGAGCCAGGGACACTCCTGCCAATTTCTGCAACTGATGCACACTCAAAATATTTACTTAGGAATTCTTAATTAAGTAAACCATTCAGTAGTGGTGTTGTGTTTCAGATGAGTCCCAGTGTCACCACAGAATATCTCGGTGGTTCCTTTTAAACAAAGAATCCATTATGGGGATTTTTATCAGAGATGGTGGGGTAAGTTTTCGGTACAGTGCGCCGAGGTTTAAGCCGTGCAGCTTCTCTGCTGTTAATGGGATTCGTGTGGCTAAATCCTTTCATTCCTGCCGAAAATGAACCCCCTGCCCAACAGTAGCTTCAGGTGAATATTGAGTAGCAGGGCTAGGGGTGAGATCACGGTGACCCTTTGGGTGCCTATTCAAAGGGTGTGCAGTGAGGCTGGCTTGGCAGCTCTGGAGGAAATGCGCACTGTGCTGCTGTGCAGCCAGGAATACAAATGAGAGAGGGTGTCAAAGGAGAAGGTATAACTCCTGAAGCCACCCTTGGCCTGCAATAAAATGTTTTTTGCCCAGGAAAAAAGGACCGATATAGATGATTTTTTAGGGCTATTTATTTATTTTAAAAATCAACTTGGTTAAGTTCTTCATCTGTATGAAATGTGTAGTTGGTTTAATCTCTCTATTTTACATCTCCTTCTGTTATATATTTGTTGGAACTGAATTTTAAATTCTCTGGAGAAATCTCAGTACACATCTGTGCCTATAGCTTGGGAACAACTCCGAAGACTAGTTAGTTAGTGCTGTTTATCTATCCGAAGCTAGTTCTATTTCATCATTTTGTAAAAATTCAGATTCTTCCAACAGCAGTAAAAATAGGATTTTCCTCATGTAGTGCATGTGGTTGTACAACTGTCCTTTATAAGGATTTATATTTTATTTATATTTTCCACTTGTGCAAGGACTCTAAGACTCTCTATAAGCTACATTTCAAGTGATAACCTTCGTATGTGTGAAATTCATCTGAAGTTGCAAGAACATAAAAACATTTGAAATCAATGAAATGACTAATGTGCTCAAGTTAAGCAAATGCCTACATTTACAAATATAAAATGGACTCAAGAAAACAGATTATGAATGAGGAGTACATTTCTCTTCTGATAAACAACACTGCATTAAATTTTCTTTTCTTAAAACTCACATCATTTTAGCCTCAATGTTTAATTTCTGGAGTGTTTTCAAAGACTTTTACTTTTATTAATTTCTTTGAATATATAATAATTTTCGTGATTGTGATCTTTCAATTTTTCCATGTAACTCCGTGAAAAGGAAAGCTGTAGTTGCTTAGGTCCCAGGGAGAATACACAGCCATAGTAGGAAATACATTTTGAGGGAGAATATTCATTTTTTTGCAATAGTAGTCATCTTTCTTTGTATAATTAAACACACATTATTTCAGAAAAGAAGCTGAAACTTGTCTGCCACTGCCACAAACTTTAGCTTGCAATGACTGCGGTCACAGATACTCTTTTAAAGAATGAAAAACTTGACATTTCATGATTCTGATGCAGAAAGCAAGCCTTCCAAAATATCATTCCTCAGGTTTAGTTTGATGTTAAGTTTGAACTGCTCTTTTTTTTTTTTTCTTTCCCTTTCTCTTTGGATATAACATGTTTCAGTGCTGATGTCCCTTGGATTAATGACTAAGTGATGAAGAAAGTTGAAAACTCTCCATGTGCCAGCCATACCATTAATTACTTAGGAACTGTGATAATATTCCCCTGTTTGGTTGGGTAGTTCATGGAGATGATATTTAATTGAATAACCCACATGGATGACCCAACATAAAACTCCAAAGTGTGCATTGTGGTGCTGTGGGATGATTACAATTCCTCTAAACGGCACCAGGAATTTTAACAAAATGCTGTGCTCATGATTTCCTTGTGATAAGACTCAAGGGTGTTTGAACTGCAGAGAAAGATTAGATGGGAGAAGACGCCAAAACGTGGCATGGGGGGGATAAGCCTTTTGACAGTTATGGAGTGAAATACCCTCCATCTAGTAAAAAAAAGTGTAACTCTCAACCTGCCATGGGGCAGGAGCATGGCATGACCCTCCTGAATGCGTGATGGACGCACAAGCTGAGGGACACTGCAAGAAATAGCAGAGAGGAAACTTGAAATGCTGTTGGATGCATTTCTTTAATATAAATGAAGTTTCCCAAAACCTCAGTTTCATGATTCAGCATTTCTTTTGGCACTGAAATTAGAGTAAGAATTTAAAAGTAGGCTAAATGAGGCTGAGGGAATATGCTGGTAAGTTCAGGCCAGAGAGGGGGAAGTCCCTGGAAGCAATAATGAAAAAACTAAGACCCCCTCCACCCCAAATAGTTGCAGTTTAATTCTTTTAATGAGGAATGTCTTAAAGGACTTTACAAACACATAATAACTATTGTATCCTCACAATACCTTCTGAGGCAGATATGATCATGCTTATTTTCTGGATGACTAAATTGACCCACTGTATTAAAATACTTTCACCAAAGCCTTCTCCAAAAACAATGGGAGACAGGGGAACACACTCTAATCTAATTGTGAGACAGTAGCTATGTGTGTGGAGGAAGCAACTAAATTGAAAATTATATGTGGGGTAGATTCTGTAGCCAATTTTTTCTTGCTTTTCTTTGTATTAAAAGTCATAAGTTTTTGCTGCTCATCTTGAGAAAATAATGGAAACTGTGGGGGCTCAGTACTTTACAAAAATTATGTCAGAAAGTTATCTCATTGCTTTTGTCAGTATTTTTATTTAAAAAAATATTTAGATCATATACAAATAATTTTTACATATTGCATTTACCTCAGTGAGACAATGACTGTTGGGCAGCCAGGGGACCAGAACTGCATGTCTTGGGCATGCGTGTTGAGCATCAACTTAAATTTTGAATGCTTGTGCATGTCTGTTTCTTAGGACCCAGCCCCAGTTTCCTTCAGTACTAGGTTTGTCTAGCAGGGTCAGTGTCTGAAGCAGCTCCTGCTGCAAGGGAAATGGGTCTTGCAGAACACTTGGGCACCTGCTCTGTCTCAGAGAACCAGGAAAGCCAGTTGGAAGGGATGGGGTAAGGATGGAGTGCAGCCTGAGAGGCACTCGGAGAACCACTGCGCAAGCTGAGCTGGGGAGTTGTTGTTGCCAGGGAGCCCTGCCTGTTGCTCTGCTCTGAAGAATGGCTGTAGAAATTCACCCTTTCCTCAGCTGACCTGCTACCTTTGCATCCCAGCAGGCAGCGACTGGCTGACCTACATTGCCTTCTGCCTCCCTTGGGGAGAAGAACCAGGGCTATGCTGTAATGGCAGAGTCCCCTGTCCCCTGTCATCTTCAGGTTACACACACTGTACAAGTTACCTTTCTCTTGTCATAATTTTAAAACCATGGAAGAGCCAGATCTGGATCCTACCATGGTTTGGGAAAGGGTCCTGGCATTTTAGAGTCATTCAAGAGTGTGGTCTGAGTATAGCACTTCAGGTATAAAGGAAAAATACTTTGTGTTTTACAGCAACATTTTCAGAATGTACATCCTACTTGATGTGGAAAGTTGTTGAAGTCAGAGAGATAAAAGCCCCATGAGCTATGAAAGAAAACAATGCTTTTACTATTCAGTATTGAGAAGATTTAAAAAAAAATAAATATTGATACATTGATACTTTCCCCTGTGATTTTCATTAACTTTTGAAACTATAAGTTAATATATAAAGCACCACTGTAAAGCTCAGAGAATCTTATTTCTACATTAAACTTATAGTGTTATTTTCAAGATTATCATATCTCTTAGAAAGTCCTGATTTTAAGACATCATAATTTAAACATTATATTCAGTTCTACAAGTACAAGTGGGCCAGAAATACAACCTTAGCTCAAAACCTGCATGAATCTTGGGAACTTACTGGTTCCAGCTGATGCTCCAGCTTGGTTGCTCAGTACCCAGAGGATCATGAATTAAAGCTATAGGTCTGAGTGTTCCCACTCCAAACACTGTGAGTGGTCAGAGCTGCAACTACATTTTGTTCTTATTTTTATTTAATAGGTAGCACCACATGGCATGCATGCTTTCTGTTTGCAGTACCTTGCCTCTGTATCTATAAAATGCCTCTAAGTCATAAATAAAAAAAAAATAAAAAAAAAAATTGGTGAATATCTCATTGATTGTTAACTTTGGAAAAGATGCACAAATACCTATGAAAGGGTGAGTGAATCATCATGGAATTTCCATTCCATGTAAAAGTGGTATTTCATTTTGGCCAGGGAAGAGTTCTCCATTTCACCCTTTTTACTTTGGCTTTGCTATAGTTTATTGAAATGACAAAATGAAACACTCTGATTTCGTTGAAATGCAACATTTATGTAACTTTGCAGTTACCTTTGAGATCAAGTTGATAAATTCCTATAAAAATTCTTCTATTCTGCTTAGTCAGCATTTTCCAAAAAGGACATTTCCAGTGGGAAAGTTTTAACACTAAGAAGAAAGGCTTAACTCAGTGTTCATGATGGAAAGGAAGGTAATGGGGAAGTTAGTCTGTATCGTGTTACTAACCTATTTATGTATCGTGACTTCTGTTACTGTGAAACTCCTCTTGAACCCAAGGTGCTGCAGCATGATCTGGGTAAGCATCTTTATGCTACAGAGGCAATCAACAACAGCATTTGATGGGAAAATGAAATTAGCCATACGATCCCCTACAAGGCAAGGACAAGCTAAAGAGGGGACAGGGTTTGTGGAGGTGCTTTCTTGCAGGCGCTGAGAAGCAACAATGCTCTCAGTACTCTGGTTTGCCAGCTGAGGAACAGGACAGTCAGCTGGGCAGCCTAGCAGGGGCTTTTCGAGGCTTTGGTTGCGTATCTGTCTCAGAGTCTCTCACACCACGCTGAGCAAGGTCTGTTTTGTTGGCATAGTTATACTGCTCTCTTTGTTCCTGCTGACTTGTCCAGAGCCAGTTGAAGCACCCTCCTAACTGCACCCTGAAGTATCACTGAACATGCGCTCATGTTGTTTTTTTTCTTTCAAAATATTACCACTTAGAATGTAGCCTGCAAAGATGTTGAAAAATGAGCCTGTAAAGATGTTGAAAAGTGAGTAGAAAAATGAAAAATAAATGGACTAAAGTGAAAACATATGTCAGGTACAAGTTATATGCAAACTTTGTAATGAATTCTGAAAATACACTTGAAGAAAAAGAACTACAAATGTTTTTAGTCTGGATGACACATAGTAAGGATCACTCCTGTGTGCTCTGTGACATTTACCAGGTCAAAAAGCACAGTTATGCTGGCGAACTTTCATTAATCACTCGATACACTCTGTGTTATAATGGGCAAGACGGTTGGTAGCGTCAAGTCATCCTCTAAATTGTGCTTAGTAGTTTCAAATGAGGGATGGATGAACTGGCTGCCATAACTAACTTACTGAGCCTGACTCTACCTAAGCCATTTAAAACAGACATGAGTTTCAGACAATCAATTATTGCTATTTTTTGCTTTTAAATATGTCTTGCTTTCCACATCTCAACAGCTGATGACTCTGTGTAGGATTGGAAGCAAAAATGCCAAAAATTTATTTTCTTTGTTGTTTCTGGCACAAGTCAGATCAGGAATTACTGCAAGATTTCCAATCTCTTGTGTCGGACCAGAGAAATTGGGATAAGTTGGCATAATTATAGCAACGCAACTTCCACCCTTCCCTTTTTGCCCAGAGCCTTGCCTTATCACAGGGCAGCACACGGCAAAAAGCAGTCAATGACCTCACTTTACTTATAACATGTCTTTCTGCTTTTTTTCTTCAGCGCTTTGTCATCCGTGGTGGCTTTAGGAGCTAATATCATCTGCAACAAAATCCCAGGCCTGGCCCCTCGGCAGCGAGCCATCTGCCAGAGCCGCCCTGATGCCATCATTGTGATCGGGGAAGGGGCACAAATGGGAATCAATGAGTGCCAGTACCAGTTTCGGTATGGAAGGTGGAACTGCTCTGCTCTGGGAGAGAAAACCGTCTTTGGACAAGAACTTCGAGTAGGTAAGGGTGTCTCTGATATGATGCCAAAGTGATACATTGAGTTTTCTTTTAGATTTCTGGCTGCAGTCCTGCAAAGGTTTTTGCCTCTGGTACTTGCCTACTGGAGTTCAATGGTGATGCTCCCAGAATGACAGCTGTCTGTGTGTTTTCGTTCATTGAAAAGTAACTGGCAAGAGATAGGAGATCTCTAGTGATCCCTAGATGAAATCATTCGTATCTGTGCAACCTCATATCCAGCAATGACCGAGATGCCTGCACAGGCATCCAAGGAAATGGTCATCACACCCTGTGAGAAAATATTTCCAACTGTTGTCCTGTCAGAGGTTTCCACGATAACTGTGGTGCATATTATCGCCAATCAAAAGAGAACTAAAATCAGGTCCAAAAAAATCCCTCCACAGACTTCCAAAAGCTTAAGTAATGGGAGAGTCACAATTAGCTGATGTAGTATAGTGCACAACACTGGCCTTCCAATGTACAGCAGTGATACATACTCATTTTAGTGTTGCTATCGTATTGTAAAGAAAATACTGCAAGCGATTTGAGGCAGGAAACCTATTCAAAGAAAATAATACAGGACTTTGGACTGACAAACTCTTAGCTGGCAAAAGTTACATTGATCACTTTCCATTTACCCTATGGCTGATAATATTTCACAGGGGAGATTATGCAAATTTTTTCCAACACTGAGATCATTATTTTCCTCATCACCCAGCTGAGGATCCTTAGCCTATTCTTGGCCTTTCCTCTCTCCCCTAAGGGCTGCCCACTTACCATCCTCCAAATTGTCTGCTGCTAACTACTGGGATAACATTTTGCAGTGTGTAGCTCTCACAAGTCCCTCAGAGCTATACTGTCCAGCTTCTCAGTGGGGTTGTACCCTGTTTTTCTTGCATCTGATTCTTCCTTGGGTGACACCTCTTTCTTTAATTCAGTGATTTGAGCCAGTCTTGTGCCTCCAACACAACAGAATGCAGTCAGACATAAAATCTCACTAAAATACGTGAAAAAAGCCATAACATTTCATCCCATCTGTGTAGAAAGGAAATTACTTGCATGGTGCTTTGGTTGTTACTGGAGATCAAGGCTTTGGTTTTTTTTCTAACACCAATGTGAAATGAATGCCAAAACCTGAGCTACGCTTAAGTCATCGATGGAACTGAATTATTTTTAAAGAACGTGCAAATCTGAGAGTCTGGCTTGGGTCTGGGTGTTTTAAGCACAATGGCCCAGCTGTAAAGTGTAGTAATTGAACAAATCCATTGGCATCAGGAGAGCTGACTTACACCCACAGAGAATCTGCCGTATTCTGTGAGTTGAAAATATACTGAAAAGCTGGTAATGAGGAATTTGCTCATCAGTGTTTGTCCTAAGATATTTCTAATTCTGTTTAGATAATACTTCTTGCCTAACTTTTGTTTCCTTAAAAGAGTTCAAGTGGAAGGCATTAAACTTTCCCAAGATGCCATACACAGGAAACAACCTAACATTTGGCTTTTACCTTCAACTTTAAAGGAACCAGAGAAACATCTAGTCACTTGTCTTGACTATTAGAAGCACATATTTGGTCCTCCTTGGTCAGTCGTATGTTTGTTTGTCTTAAGTTCATGTCTAAAATTATTTTGCTGCTGGAAAACATACAGCTGCCACGCATGCCATCGTTGTACTTCTTCATGCTATGTTGTCTTGATCTGCCAATGCCTGTAGGCATATTCTGACCCTTAAACAAGTAAGTCCAATTTCTTAACTTCTGTGAGATCACTTATGTCCTTGAAGAGGCACACTGTGGAGGGTTGTACCAGAGTTTGTGCCTGATGAAAAGGCTTTCACCACTTCTGTTCACCTCTTCAAGCTGAGAAACTTGTGGCACCTCATCATCTCTGTCCTTGTACTCACGAGTAATAATCCTCTTCACCAGAGAGGCTCCTTTCATCCTCAGAAAACTTAAAAGTGAGCACAGTCCAAATGCCTAAGAGGACAAGTCGTGCCTGTGCTTTCATTTGGAACATTTCTATACAAAATAAGAGCTACCGGGAACAAAAATTGTTTGGCACCAGGATGGACCAGCTATCAGGTTGGTCAGACTACACAGAATTTGAAAAAAATCAGGGTTTTCTTGAGCTGCTGTTCAGGCTGTATTTGCCAAAATGCTCACCAGATTCTTGACCTCTTCACCGAACCTGGGTGGTTTCTTGCAACTGTGAAATGGCTGATGTGGAATTTGGTGGGTTATTTTATGGCTTAACCCAAACACAGACAAAACTTGGCACTTGCAACTGAGTTCTGCTTTGACATTTGTTGGGTGTGAAACCACACAAACTCTAACGGATGGAGAAGGTTTATATGACCCCTGCCAGCTCAGCCAGATGAGTTCCATGCAGGTCTATAAAGAATCCCATAATCCACATGTCTTTATTTGTTTTATTAGTGGAGTAGCACCCAGAGATGATGTGGTCAGTATCTAGGAAAAGGACGGGGTTTAGGAAGTGGTATTATTCCACTAGTGAGGGGGGGGGAAGTGAAAAAAGGACAAAGCTTGAAAAAGAAAACCACTTAAAGGTACAAAACGCTTGTAAGCATAAATATTCACATGTAACAAAACACGTCTGTGTCTGACACATACAGAAATGCTAAACCAGACATTTGATTCTGCCTGAACAGACTGAAGAAAAGATTAAGACTAAAAAAAGACAGGCATGTTTTTCACCTCACCTGAAAGGAAATCTCATCTAGCTTCTTCCTAGAACTGCTTAGGAAGATGAACAATCAAGGCAAGTTATTTGGGTCATAGGCTGGAGAGAGGGTGAGTAAGCTATGATAGCATGGTATTAATTGCTCTCTCTCTGTAGGGGAAAGAGAGGGCCAGCTCATTAGCCACTGGGCCAAGTTCTACCACTAGCTTTGACAAGTGCAGATTAATGGTTATTCTAATTTTTATCCAGATGCAACACTCCCCATTGTCTCCCCATTCAAGGCACCCCCAGACTCACCCAACATGAGGTTTCTCCAACAGCTGCGCATCTGTGGTCAACAGAACCTCTTGGGTACCCTTATGCTCCAACTATTCATGCCTTCCAGCCAGAAGGCATGACACAGGAGCAAACATCCACCTTGGTGACTTCTGGGTGTCCTACCATAGCAGGAAAATCACCAGTGAGTTAGTTAAACTGCATCAGTGCTGAGCTGTTTTTTCAAAGAGGTCCTTCAGTGAGTGAGGGCTGTACTACCTATATAATACATGGGAATCTGCATTAAAAACAATTGAAATAGTTCAGAGGACGGAATAACAACGGTAGATATTATGTTAGGCATGGGACATTTGTATTGGTGTGAAAGATTTATAGCAGCTAGAGATAAAAAGATTCTAATTAGTAGTATGAACAAAGGATGTAGCATGGGATGAATTAGCCAAGCATTGTGTATAGATTTTTTTGATGTATTTATAACTGGGAACTTTTCCATAGTCATACCATCCCCAAAGAAAAGTCACTACTACACTCATTTTACTCACCCTGTCTCTTTACATACTTATATTTGTTACCTTCCTGCACCCATCACTACTTTTCATGCCAGCTCCCCACATAAAGCCTTCTATTGCACTCCCCTTTCTTTTAACAAATTACCTCCTTAAATATCACCTCTTTAACAAATGGATTCACAAATTAACTGGTTAATGATTTATCAATTATCAATGGATAACCATTGATGAAAGATAATTGTCCTTCGAATTCTTTGAAGGTAAGGACCCTGATCTGGAAGAGTATAGTCTATCAGGTTATTGATGCAAAAGAGCTCCAGCACTATGGACTGGTCTGTGTTGCCTCAAAAGATGGTTGGAGCGATCTGCCATGTAGGTACCTCTAAAAGTTATAGAACATTAGTAACAGTTTCAAGCAAATAGCTCCAAGCAAAAATAAGCAGTACAGCCTCTGAAGTATGGACTAAATAAAGTGAAACCTAGTGTTGTTCTTTGAATGGATTATTCTGCCTCATTATTTGTGCATTGACCATTTCTACTGGGATTCTCCAAATTGAAGTGCTTATGAACAGACATTGCTAATTTCAGGGCAAAAATGAGGTGATCAAAAGTAATCTGTAGATGTCTCCTTTGTCAGACTCATGATGTGAAAAACGATCATGGTTTAGTAGTATATATTTGGCTGTGTCATTGATATGGTGATTTGGCAAATCATTGAACTGTTAACCTCACAGGGAAGAATGAATAAATGGGCAAACACCAAGGGAGTTCTGAAGTTTTTAAAAAGACTTCTGACCTTTTGTATTGATCTGTAAATTTCTGGCATGTTGAAAGGGTGTAACTGAAATGAGATTAAAGCCCTGTTTACTGCTAGATGTTTAGGAGAACAACAAAAGCAGCTTCCTGTTGCCACATATTCACTTAACCTTTGGTCCACTCTCCAGGCAGAAAGAGGGAAGGGCAGGAGAGAAACTACAGTTTTAAAGCTTAAGAAGATCTGTGCGTAGATTTTATTAATTCACAGGTGAAGAAGACTTTACAAGCTATTTTGAGAAGCACAGTCAGGAAATGAAGTTGAATGTCACAGTTATACAGAGGCATTTACCCATAAACTGCTTAACACGACAGCATAATTTCAATCAGAAAATTAAGAAAGGGAGGGGAACATGTTCTGAAGGTAGGATACTTCTAAAAAAGGGGATGCTTTCTATATTTGCACTGGAAACAGGTAACTGGATCCCAGTGTTTTAGCTGTAGGCCTGAAAGAATGTGGGAATTGGGCATGAAAGATATGTAAGTGATGGCGTCATGGAGAAATGGTTAGCATCTCATCATACATGCTGAGCGGGTGTCAGTCAGTAAATTATTCTTGGTTCAGGCCATATATAGGCTTAATTAAATTTGAATTCAGACTCGCATAAGAATCCAGTCTTTTTTATTCTGGGCTATGATGGTGGTTTAACCGAGATGCCAAATGTTCATAAAAACTTCCTACCAAAAATGGGAGGAGTAGAGAGGCTCATTATTCTCCAAAAATGGAAATTCACATCCACACAAATACATTAATCTAGCACAGTAGTGTCTAGTATGGTATGAGTTGGCCAACTTGGAAAGCCTGACTTTCAATATGAGCAGAAAACTTCCAATGCATGAAGACAGGCGGCATTCTTAGGAATGCTTTACAACCATACTTGTGCTTTAATACTATCAGCAAATCAATAAAAGGAACCATAAATGAATCCAGATAGTTTGCCTAAAGTAAGTGCATTTCTGTCTCACTTTTTGCCTTTCTTTTCTCCTGCCATTTCTTTCTCTGTTACTTTATGTTCTCATTTTCCAATTTTTAAATTTTTGTTGTTAGTTATATATTTATTAATGCTTAGTAATATTCATATATCAGGTTGACTGTGTGTTTATTATTCTAACATCTGTGTATTTATTATGGGAAAATCTATCTTTACGGACTTGCATTATATCCAATAAAAACAATATGGGAGAAAGAAAGGAATCGTCCAGCTGGAAACAATTTGGAGGGGGAAAATGAGTTGGAATTAGATTATTTTAAATATGATACAGAGCAGGGTACACACTTCACCAACAGAAAGGCAGTAATTATCTTTGTCATAGCAGTAGGTGCTATGATTGGGTTAGGCATTTGTCAGTTATTGTGAACCTCAATTGCACAGTGGCTTTTGGACCTAATGTGGAAAAATTTCTGGCTTTTTGTTGTTGTCATATGGCATGATCCCAGACAACAATGTCCTTTGAGCATTCAAGCTACTGATCAGAAACTTGCTTTCAGTAATTTGAACTGGATGTCTGTGCTGGTGCTAGGATATGGTGAAAAACATTCTAGTGTGAGAGGTGGCTTCTCAGGGACTGGCATCAGCGTTCAACTCCTAGTGCAGCAGGCAGCCTGAGATGCCAGGAGAAAGGTGCACAGGATGCATTCAATCCCCTGAGAGCTGTAGTCAACTGTGTGCAACTTCCAGAAGAACGCATGAGACCAATACAAGCTGGGTCTTCGTAACTCATACGGTTACCTTGCTGATGCCCATTTCACATGGAGCTATTGCATTTGCAAGTGCGATTTAGTAAAACTGCTAGCTGCTATAAATGCCATGGCAAATTTAATGAGTGGTGGCTTATGCAAGGATAATTTTTAATAGAAGCACAGTGGTGTATAACAAGATGTATAATGCTTGGTTATTTCAAAAGAGAATTTTCTCATTATTAGACTGAATTGAAAAAAAAAAACAACACAAGAAGACATGCATAGCATACCCATTAACAACTGGGTAACTGACAGACAGGCAGGCAGACACAGCTGGTGAAGAGAGAAACCCCCCAAATCTGAGGATGTCCTCAGTGTGCTCATTTTGCAGGAAAGATTTATCAAACTGCAAACACTCCTTGCAAAGACTTCTCTTAAAACATCTCAAACAGCTCATTTCTTTTCACAACTGACATGTTGTTGCTGGAAGGAGAAACAAAATATCCCTAACCTTAACTATATCCAGTATATTTGTTCTAGCTTCTTAAGTATATATTATTGCAGAAAGATTATGTCAGTGACTATCCCACAAGTTGCCTTACAAAGGTAGTAAGGCCATGCTGCAACAAGCTGAAGACCATTGCACTTCTATTAGTTATCCTACAGGCAGTAAGGTGTACTGGAAGGTTTGTAAGCCACCTTACAAGGACTGTTTTTCCGGTGCAATTTGTTTTGATGGAAAGCTAAACAGTGGGGGAAAAACTGTGATAATCTAGCTGTTACAAGGTAAAGTAAATGAGAGGGCTATTTTAATTTGCACTATCATCTTTGGAGAAAATTAAGGAATTGATTCAAGCCCTTCATACTTTCTGGATGAAGAAGGGTGGACAAGCTTTTTACTATCACAAGTAGCAAAGCAAGAGAATAAACCAAACCAGAACAAGAAAATAAACCTCCCAGCTGACAGCAGCTGAGGTTGGAAAAGCTGGTAAAAAAGTTATGAAACAACTACTGTGCTAAGAATTTATGTTATTTTAACTGAGGATACAGCCTAGGTTCAGACTCTTCTTCATTTTAGTAAGTTTCTATCACTTGGAAGTTTTTAGAAAAATAAAAATACCTTTCTCTTCTAAGGAAGTACTGTTGTATTAAAGAAACATCTTATTTTGAGAGGTTGGAGGATTTCCAGCTTAGTGAATCAATTCAAAATTATCTGTGTGATAATTTCCCTGTGCTTTAAAAATTTCTTTAGATAACAGAGCCACATAATGATCCAGTGAGGCTTAATTAATGTTTTCAAAACACCCTGCAAATCATAGCTGACAAGATAGATGTGAATGGACAATACTATTTGTAAATTATGAGTTGGCAGTAATAATTTTGTTAGACTGCTTTGCTACATTAA
This sequence comes from Nycticryphes semicollaris, assembly GCA_013400055.1. NCBI lineage: Eukaryota > Metazoa > Chordata > Aves > Charadriiformes > Rostratulidae > Nycticryphes > Nycticryphes semicollaris. Next base: position 460,751 of record VXBJ01006619.1, on the reverse strand, counting down.
TTTTATGGTCTCTACCTCTTTTTCTTTGTGTCCTGTAAAATAAATGTCTAGCATATATAATCTTTAGCATGTATAATCATTTCCAACCATGAATAGATAGATTTTTATGTTCCACAATTTGTATTCTTTACGCCCTGGTCTTTTTGTAAGGTACCACTGTCTAGTTCACAGAATCACTGAATATCAGGGATTGGAAGATCATCTAGTCCAATCCCTCTGCCGGAGCAGGAACACCTAGATCAGGTCACACAGGAACGCGTCCAGGTGGGTTTTGAATATCTCCAGAGAAGGAGACTCCACAACCTCTCTGGGCAGCCCCTTCCAGTGTTCTGTTACCCTTACTGTGAAGAAGTTTTTCCTCATATTTAAGTGGAACCTCCTATGTTCCAGCTTGCACCCATTACCCCTTCATTGGATGTCCCTGAGAAGAGCCTGGCTCCATCTTCCTGACACTCAGCCTTTATATATTTATAAACATTAATGAGGTCACCCCTCAGTCTCCTCTTCTCCAAGCTGAAGAGACCCAGCTTCCTCAGTCTTTCCTCATATGGGAAATGCTCTACGCCCTTAATCATCTTTGTGGCTCTGCACTGGACTCTCTCAAGTATAACTTAACTGTGCGGGTTTTTTTCTCCTTCAAGGATCATGTTTTTGAAGAAAAGTATAATTTTCTTAAATCAAAAAGTTACTGCAATTTAAGTATTTACCTCTTTGGCAGCACGTTTGCTTCCTCATTCTAAACATAGTACTAATATGTTAACACAATTACTTCATGAACTCTGCGTGGCTTGCAGCTGGGTGAAAAATCGTAGATGTTGACCTGAATGAAATCCGGAATTTCCATCCTGAGGGAAGTGTTAACTTTTTAAATTTACGTGTCATTCCATTTTTACCTATAAAACTGAAAATTTTATTGGAACACATGTTTTTCTGTAGATATTTTCAAACTAAAATACACTGATATACTTGACTCTGAACAACTCCATTTTGGTTTCTTAGTGCACTTAATTTTAAACTGGTTGAGTGCACTGATATAAATAGATGCAGGAAAGTAACTGGGGAGACTCTCTCTCTCTTGCATGTTTTTGTTTCTATTCTAAGCTATATGTTTCCATAATAACGTCACACAGCTTAATTGGAGACATCATGTAACCCGACACATGGTCTTCCTGTGACCTTACACCTCAGGTTAAAAAAAAGCCATTATGCTCTCAGAAAACAACAGACTGTGGGATGGAGTGGGGATGGAGTTTAATACTTTGTTTCAATGGTTCAAAACTAAATGGAACTGATTTTTATTAAATGGACTAGCTCCACTCAAGTGTCAGTATGGAAAAAATATTTTCTTTGAAAGGGGTGGGTACTTATGGTTTTTGACATTATATGATCATCCTAATAAATATGTAATTAGCTGTAGTGGAAGAGGTTTCTGTTATGTGTAATGTGGTTATACAGGCAGAGCCTGTGAAGGCAGATGACCTGTTCATCTCCTGCTCAGCACTGGCCAGAACAAAAATCCTCATTTTCTCTTGCTTTTAACTTTGTCTTTAGCTACTCAGAATAAATTTTTCCATGTTACTTTACTGCTCTGCCTTGGGATGAGTGAGTCAGAGGTCCTGTGGAAAAGATAATATGCAAATTAGCCTCTAGGCTATTATAGAATTGAATACTGTTCCATAATTTGGACACAACAGGGCTAACTTTGCATAGCAACATTAAGTTTGGCATGTCCTCACTTCCAAGTGCCTCACTTGGAACGTTAATGTTCCTTTAATGTCATTTTTTCATGTCAGTTTGGAATAAAATTGCTGGCTACAAATGATCCATAGCATGCTGACTCAATTAGTTACTTCCAATGTCTCAGTCCTATTGGTCAACGACTTACAATGTAATGCATGCTTAAAACAGGAAGGCAAATAACATTTAAAATTAAATATAGTGCTGCTGGGCTTAATACAAAATAACAGGGACTAAATCCTGTAAGTAGAACTTTTGCCACTGCTTTCACTAGAGCTGGGATTTTACAGCCACTAAAAGGCTCCTGGGTTTCGAGTACAAGCAGATGTTTAAATTAGAGCTGAATTTCATAGCAGGGTCTCAGCTAGAACCTAATTAGATAAATGGAAATTAACTATACAACATTTGAATTTTAAAGTACGGAGCAACTTTGCAAACAGCCAAGTACTGCCAAATCTTGCTCCAGCAAGGAAAGTTCTTTACATAAGATGACAGGTAGTGCAGGACAGCAGTTAACCTGCCAGTATGCAATCCTGCAGTAACTTGGGGTTCTAATGACTTTGGAGAATCCTTGAGCTTTACAACTGCGGTTAACTATGTTGTTAAAATCTCTTCCCTAGAATTACAGATGATAGGTTTGGTCATCTAGTTCAACCTCTACATCAGGCAGGACACACTAAACATAACATTAGACTTCAGAGTTACATGTGTAGCAGCATCCCTCCCTGTGCTCCTCTATTTTTTTGGAATATGTTCTGTTTGGTAAACCATCTGTTTCTAAATTGGAAAGCTTGAAATGCACAGAGGGGCATTTACAAACATTACAAAAAAACACAGCATTTGTTGATGTGTACATTTTGGTTTGCAAACAAATGTTTTAGCATTCAGGCTTAGATTGCAGATCCAGGCAGTTTGCTGTCCTGCCTCTAGTCACAAGCAATTTCTTTTTCTAAGGAAGTGACTGGCATATTCCAAAATATTATGTCTGACATATCTTATTATCTAATTGATAAAATTTCCTTCTTGAGTATCATGCGTGACTTTTTAGCATTGGATTAAACTACCCGTGACTGTAGTTTATTTCTTACTGACGTATTGCATGTCCATAACTATGAAGTATAATATTACTGTTTCTGATACAAGAGTCAAATTAAAATGAAAGCAAGCAACTAAGAAAGAGGACCATATTATCTATATTTGGACACTTGAAAAATTTAATGTAGTGTGGTAGTGCTAAGGTAGCTATTCTTTCAAGATTTAAATTGGCTAAAAACTTCAGTCATACTCTGTTTACCCAATACGTACTTAACTTTAAATCCTGTTAAAGCAAAAGAGGGTTTGAAAGTGTTTCACTTTAAGTGCATGCCCAAGTGGTTTGCAGGATACAGAAGCCCTAGTGAAAGCCAGCATGCAAGATTGAGAGGACAACAAGTCCTTCAGCTAGTAAAAGGTGTTGCACCTATCAAATTTTGATCAGATTTAAGTGAATCTAGCAGAGACTTTTTATCCACAAATGTGATCTGTTATGATCTATAATGCTCTCTCCACAGCAGAGGTTCAACCTCTGATTTCTGGGACTGAAATAAAGATGAATCCCAAGACATAACCAGTAAAAAGTGGGCTTGGATGGCTGAGGAGTCTTTAAGTAGATTCCTCTCACCCCAGAAAGCTCACTAATGCACTGGGAGAACACAGTTCTATCTCTAGATAGAAGCTCAACAGACATGGACTGAATTGCTGTAGACTGGAAAGCGCTATTTAAGTTGCTAAAAGGAACAATGTTTACTCATGGATCATGATTTATTTCTACCTCTTCATTAATTTCTTCAAGACAACATGGAAATTTGCTTTTTGTCTGATTCAGCCTCTACCCATCCTGTTCAGAAGAGGTGTCCATGCAATATCCCATCTGACATGGTCAATGAAACTTTGCCATTCCTAAGGGGGATGACACAAGAGGTACCAGGAGTTTCTATCTCTATTGCTGAACTTAAGGGCTTTAGACAACAAAGGCAGAAAAATGGGGACCCCCTTCCTCACTTCTTTCCTTTGGCCCAGATTCCTACCACATAACTCCAGGCATTTGCACAAGATGTCTAAGATAGGAACCTAGTCAGCCTGTATTCCTTTTATGGTCAAAGAACAGAGAAACACTTCCAGAGGGTGATTTGGATCTTAATTTGACTGCATGACTGTCTGGAGGTCGCTGTTGACTATCCTGGGAGCGTAGACTCCCTAATTAGGTATCAATCCTGTTAATGTCTAATTTTGACTTTTCTGTGAATTTTTTTCTCCTCTCTATGTAATGTTCCTTAGAGTGGTCCTCTAATATACCTGCTTGCCCCACATAGCAGACATGAGAAGTTGTCTTAGCTGATGACTTTCAGACAGATACTGGCAAAAAAAAAGATGCTGCAACCACAGGCACAACTCCACCACTGCTATTTGGAAATTTAAGAACAAGTGGGGGTCCAAAATTGCCACCAGATGGTGCACCTATTTAGCAAGTGACAGAGACATGTTCCACAAGAAAGGGTAGCCACAGCCTCCAGCAACCCATCAAGTTGCTTCCCCTGCTGTTTATTCTCAGCTGTGATTGGATTGAATGTGTTTGAAACATGGACCTGCTGGTCACATTATTCAGTTACATTTAATATGGAATATGTTTTCAATCTTTGTGATGGAAACCTTTCAACTGCCTGGCTAGGGACATGAGGAAGTGGGAAAGAGCATAGCAGATCTACAAATGCATGTAAAGGGAGAAGAAAAGAAAAAGAGATGGGCCAGGAGCAGGAAAAATTGGTAATGGCGAATGGCAATAACCAAAATCAGAAGTGGTCAGCAAAGAACATCTGTGCTTTTCTATTTCATTAAGTTGGGCTAATTCTGGCTATTAATGGTAGGTCGTTGGGAGAAGGTTGAGATCAGGGCCTTTCTGAAGGATAGTCTTGATGTCTAAGTCAGTGTTTTGGAAAACCTCCAATGCCAGTGTCCCAGGAGAAAACACATGGGGTATTTTATTAACTGCATAGCAAAAGTGGTGAACTTTCCTAAACAGCGAAGTGGTTTTTATTCTCTAGCTGCTTCTCATTCCTAAGCACTTGTGGTACTCCATACTCAGAGAAAGATTAGCGCAAGCCAATAAGCATATATTTTCTGCCATATTTCTCAGAATGTCATGAGACCATGTGATTCTTTCAAGTAGATTTGCTGTAAGTCAGTAAGTTATCATGTGTAGGACACAAGTAGGTCTCTTTTCCCATTCTACTCCTTGCTTTAAAGAATATTCTAAAGTAATATGTAGGTTTCTGGCAAGCCTCTTTCATGAACATTGCAAAAGTGATGCAGAAGAAAATATTGTGAGTAATTTCTTTGCATAGATGTGTTTTTAATGCCTTTTTTTTTTTTTGGTATGTTTTAAATGATGCTGTAAATAGAATTTAATATATTGCTAGAAATTTATTAATTAGAAAGGTTGTTCTTCTAATTATAACTTGACCAGTAAAGAAACATAAGAACTAAAAATTTCCTCCAAGCAAAGAGTGAAAATATTTGTATATTTTTTAACTGGAGAAGTACTCATTCTGAACAGATAAAATAAATTTTCATTCTCTTTGTCCAAGCTGAGAGGAAGGCATCACCTCAAAAAGTTCAGTACAATTCCTTTCCTATCATTTTTCACATACCCTGTGGCTCCTAGTTCAATGTGAGAACTATCATTTTATGGTTAAAGCATGGAGCAGGAGATAATGTACTCGGATTCTGTTCCCAGCTGTGCCATATACTTTTCTTGTGACTTTGGGCAAGTCACTTCATACCTCGCTGTCTGGAGAAAAAAGATGACTAATTTCAGTGGGGAATTGAAAGGCTTAATTAATGTGGAATAACCTCCACTTAAACATTTATGAAATACTGTGGGATCCTCAAACAAGAATGATTGCTGTTAAGGTCTTCTTATTCAAACAGGAAGCAAAGGACAGAAATGCTGTAGAGCAATTTGTTCTAGAAAGTGGGTCCAGGCCTGAAAAAAGACCGTACTGAAAAATAGAATTGGTCCGGTAAGGTTGTTAGATGAGTTTGCAGAAAAGGGAAGTTTGGAAACTTTAGGTGCTTGTCTACAAAGAACCTAAACTCAAATTTCGCAAAGAGAAAACATTTACGTGATCAGTTCTTACACAAAACATATAAGAGAGAGAATAAAGCCCACAGGGAGAGTATTTGCTAGTTGCTTACTCTATGCTTGCTGTACATGTGCTGTGATTCTTTGAGTAAATCTTTCTGTCCAAGGCCCTCTTTTTCTAGCTACCGGTGCACAGTGACATCTTGACACCAGTGGTAGGGCTCAAACACTTCCTCCCCCCTTCTTTTCCTCTTTCTCCTTGCTGTGTCCCATTTTCTTTTACTTTGGTAGTTTGGTAATGCTGAAACCAAGTTACATTCCCTTTTGTTTGCTTTTCCCTTGTCCAGTGATCAACCATGTTGCTTTATTACAGACACTGTAGTATTAACTACAGTTTAAACAGAAGCTCTTAGCAGGAGAGTTAGCTGGGATTTCCCTGCCCTCTTACACAACTGAGGCTTCTGCAGCACCAATTTCTTGTTTGTTTTCAGGGATTAGTGGAAATATTCCACATACTGCTGACATAATGAGGCATAAGCTTCGCTCAAAGAAGGCAAGACACTGATTTTCAAAAGACTCTGGACTGCTGTGCTACTAGGAATGGGCACAGAAAGTTTGAAAGGCAGCAAAGTACCCTCAAATCTGAGTGGCAGTAAGAATGCTGATGGGTTTTGGCACAGCATAAAGTGTTTTTGTGAATACTGTGTCCTGCTCAAAATTAAATTCAAAGTGTCTGCATGGAATATCACATATAGCAGCATGTGCATGTTGTCAGTTTGTGTTAGCCAGGGGAACATGACATCATGTGATAGACAAAAACACTACTTGGTACCATATAGCCTAATCCAAGACTTTTCACGTGAAACAGTTGTTTTGTTTTGGTTTCAAGACATTTGCCTTTCTAACTGGTCTGTTTTAATTAGAGCTCAACCTGAACCACAAACGATAGATTTGAGCTTTCCCAGAGTTCAGTGGTGTTCAGATCTGGCTTTTGGTTTGGCCCATCGCAAAGACAGGGGTCAGCTTCAAAGTTCAGATCTGGAAACTAGCTGCTACAAAGCAGGGGGCTAAAGAGATTATTTAATGAGACCCATATTACATTTTAATGGTGGATTTGCAGTAGAGACACTTGCTAGCTTTTTTAAAATGTAATTTCATGTATGCAGTGTCTCAAAGACTGGTGTTAATACTAATCTATCTATTTAAATACTCTTGTACTTATACTGCAGAAAGGGACTTGTCCCTTGTGGCAGCCTGGATCCTAGTCTGAAGCTGGATTACCTTAAAAACCTACAGATTTTGCTTCTGATCTTTGTTTTAAACTCATCCTTCAGCTCTAGGATATTGCACTTAAAAACAAAGGAACCTTTTTGTAGGCTAGAAATTTGATCTTTTTATCCTCGTAACGCTTAGTTTTTTCAGCTGAAAGGGCAGCTAACTCACAGGGCTGGCATCCACCCTTTCATCAAACTCTTGCAGGTGTGGATCAGCATCTTAGGGTGAGCTTGCTCAGTACCTGGCAAAGCACAACCTTAGCACAACAGAAATAAAAACAACCACCACTCTACTAGATAAGACAACCTGACTGGTAGGGTTAGCTGGACAGGTTCAGATTAAACACTGATTCAGTATCTTTCATGAGTCCTGAGAAGATTCATATAAATCTTCCTTGTTTATGTGAATCTTGTCACTTCTCAACTCCTATCAGGACCAGAAACTCCAGAGCTGAAAAAAAAAAGACTTGGCTCTTGTGACGCTTCCAGACTCATTTTGCAAACCAGAGAGGTTTGGACCAGAATCTAAACTTTGTGTATTTATCCAAAACCCTCTGAGCTCTTTACTCTTTTAAATCTCTTTCATATGTGTGATTCGTGCCGTGTCTTGTTCACTGGGGTTACAAACTTGACTACCAGGCAAAGACCCTTTAAACACCAAGAGGGGTAGACATCATTACTTGAACCTAGCTCTTCTCCCAGAAAAGCTGTGAGGCAAGTAAAATGCATTAGAAATGTGAATGCAGCCACACAAGCAGTGCAAGAGCATTTGGAAAATATTTAAGCAAATTGAAAAGCAAATTTCAACCCAGCCCTTTCACCAGAACTTTCTCATTTGCTTTCCACAAAATCTGAGCTTTGAAAGGGCACGCCAGTGACTTATGGGGTTACTGCCCGGCTGTTTGCCCTATGTCTGGAAGATGTGATCTCTGAAGTGAGGAGAGCACAATGCAGGCTCCTGCTGATGATCTGCAAACCCAGCCTCTCCATTGCAGCTGCCAAGGAAGGGCTGGTTTGGGCTGGACTGTAAATTAAAGCCAATGATGCACCATCCTTTTGCTACCATGGCAGATATTGGGGGAGTGATAATATCCTAAACAGCCACATCAAGAGTCTCATCTGTCAAACCCTATCTTGCCAAGAATGCACCAGAGAAACATATTAAAGTCCTCACACCTAATGCATGAGTGGTGAGTCACCACTGATAATGCTCACCTTACAGATTTGCTTGTGAAATTTGACATATTGAATTGATCCTCTAAGGTGTCTTTCCAGTCACCAGAAAGCATGCTGGGAATTTATGTGAGCAATAGATTTGTAGAACAATCTTAGTGAACAACGTTCAGAATTACCCTCTAAGAGACAATCCAACAGCAATTCCCTGCGAATGCAACAAGAACCTCTCTGCTACGTCCGTGTGCAGAATTTTACTGAAAAAGGTAACATTCTAGTATGCTATTTGATGCAAATTATTTTTCCTTTTTTTTAATCAAGCATAGGAAATAGTCTTTTGTCTATGTCTATACCGTATTGAAGAATATCTGAGGCCACCTTGAGGAGCAGAGTCACTGGACAAGATGAAAGCATAGCAATTTCTGTTCCTGCAAAGTGCTATCCCAGGCACACAGGAGCTGTTTCTCCATAGCCAGCAGTCTAAAATGCTTTTCTGAGCCCCTCAGTCTGGCTGTTCACCATTTCTGAGGTTGGGCAGTACTTCCTCTGTATTCATTGCTACTACCACAAAAGGGTGTGCAGATTGAGGTATTTCTAGATGTCATTATTTCATAGTTATTTGACTTAATGCTCCTTTTCTGTTGCTGTTGCAGTGAAAAATACAATGTTACAGATCATTATACCATTTTATGATATTTCTCTGGATTTAGATTGGAAATCTGACAAATACTTTAATTAAAGATACTGCTGCTCTTGATAAACCTTATTTTACAAATGTCATGACTAAGCTGAATTAGTACTTTATTTTATATAAAATAATCCTAATTCTGTACTTGTCAGAATCAAAACAAATGTTACTCCAAAAATAAATTAGAAAAATACACGAGAAGAAGTTAATATTGTGTTCAGTAAAATATCTTTAACTTAATCAGTGAAATAAACAAAGTAATCTTCTGGCTTTTAATGTAATGAAATCTGTTTTCCCCAGTCAGAATATAAAACAGGATAATGGACTGATAGTAGAATATTTTAAGGGTGGGGTCTCCTTTACATAAACCACCATATACCCTCAGCAATTACACTTAGATGACTGCTGTCAGCATATTTGGAAAGGCTCACTGTGCAGGGAAATCTGGCTTAACTCTCTGATGGGATAAATTTAGACTCTCTCCCTTTCTTTGCATTTTCTACTCTCACTTTTGGGGCTTCCCCATGCAGCTTGATAGCTTCTGGAAGTCTTGCTTTTTTGGTGTCTAACTCTCCCAGTGCTTGGTAAGGCTGGATTCCTATGCTGGCCACATGGAAAATATTTGGTGGTAGAACATCTAAAAGACAGAATTTAGAGCCAAAATCCCTTTGCAGATTTAGCTCTAAGTGTCTAGCCCTTGCTCTATAGATTTAATTAATTTTGTATACTCTAAACATTGGCATCTAATCTGAATACCTGCAAAATGTCTTGGGCTAAGCTTGCTTGCTACTGCTCTTGTTTTGAAGGTGTTTCCAAAAGGGGGTTCCTAGATGAATACATATGTGTTTCAAAATATTATGTTGGCTAACATAAGAAATGCATACACAAAAAAAGTCTATCCTGATAAATAGAAGAAGCCAGCTTTTAAGATCCTGCTTGAGGTTGCACATGTTTTACTAGGAGTAAAGAAATGTCATCAACTCAAAATGGGAACATGAAAACATTTAGCATCTCTCTGAAACAGAAGCAAATGCAACCTCAACAAAAATTCTGGCAAGACAATTAAATTAGTTATTTTTTCAAATTACTAGTAAAGGAAGAATGTGGATCTAATGCTATGCAGGTATAGCATGTGAGGAGGTGTGAGTGCAGAATGTTAGGAGTGAACTTTGCTGTGAACTTCTCTGGAAGGCATGGTGATGCTGAGCATTGCTGTGTCCAAATCCCTTCATGGCTCTGGCAGTAGCCATAACCACTTCAATACTACACTAGAACAGTATGTGGAAGAGCAAAGAAGTCCCAGTCCTAGGAGCCACTGCTTCTTTCTTGGAGGTCTCCTGTCCCACTCCAGCTGAAACACTCAGCTTAAGGCAAGGAGTACCTCCTGCAAGGACTACCTTTGTGCATAGAAACAAAGATTTGTGTGTAACACAAATTTCAGGTGTGTATCACCTAGTATACCTGTAATTCAAAAATTATAGCAGTTGTACTGGCTCACTAATAGGCTCTGCACAATATATTGAGGTAACATTCATGATTTAACTAAACCGCCTCAAGAAATTATGAAGCAAGAGCTGAAATTTCATCTGCAACATACACAGATAACACCCACAAACACCCACCCTCAGACACTCTGGCATGCCCAGGTATAGGAGCTTAGTGCTTAGAACTACTCATAATTCAGTGAACCCTTTAAAAGGTGTTATTATTTAACATGTTTCTACAGCAAAGCACAGGTGTGCACAGTGATTTATAAAAGAATACAGACATGACCACTGCCCTCAGGGGTTTGTTATCTAGGTTAGAAATGACATAAGATAATACAGGAAAAGATGACTTCATGCAAATGGAAGTGCAGATTTATTTTTAAAGAGATGTTCTTCAACACCGTATATTTACGTTAGACCACTGAAATGCTTGAAATGAATTAATTAAAATACTGACCCAGCAGATGGTCCACTGAAAATGTCTGATTCTGAAAAGTGACGACTCCTTAATATTCATGAGCATGGTAGTAGGGATGACCGAGTATTTGTGAAATTGAATCCATAGCAAAGTCAAACATAATCACAGAATCATAGAATAATTTAGGTTGGAAGGATCCTCTATTGATAGCCAAGGAAAAGAACCATACTCGCGTCACTAAAGGCTCAAGCCTATGCAATCCACACACATGAAAATCCTAATGACTAAAATGCCTCAATAACACCCTACCCTGCTGTTGTATCCTACTAAATTGAGCATGAAGTTGACTTGAAAACAAAATTACTTGAAAAATATGGTAGTACTGTCCTCCATTTCTTGGACAGGTTCAGAGTGGAGTTTTCTTTTCTGCTGGCTTTTTTTTTTTTTTTTCTATGATGTGGGGAGCATCTTTTCTATTTCTTATATTGGTAGAGGACATTTCCCTTGCTGAGCACCACATTGGCATCTCAGAAACCTTTAACTGGTCATAGCGCAGTGCAAGAGCACTATCAAGACCAAATATGCAAAAAGAAAAATATGTGCCCATATACTGCAGCTTCCCTTCCTTTTGTCTTAAATATTGTTTTCATTTTTCCCTGTGAAATGCCCTTTAAAAAAAAAAAGCATAATGCATTGACAAATCCAACACATAACTTTTATTGTTAATAGTTTGAGGTAGTTGAATTATTAGAATAGAATAGAATAGAATAGAATAGAATAGAATACTACATCTGGTTCCTCATAGCCCATTTATTTTAAGGGTATTAGCATATATTAGGACTCAGTTTCTCTTGAGATGCCTTCAGGAGTCTATGCTTTCCGACAAGTGATGCAAAGAACTTTTAAAAAGCTCAGTATGCTGCAAGATGGCTTCATCTGAGCTTTCCCATATTACAATATATCAAACAACTAGTCACCATTGAAAGGAAAAAGCACCAAACATTCAGCAGGGAATCATTAAGTCCCCACAACGGGACGTCAGTAGGTCCAGAAGAGAACACAGGCAGGAGACGATCTCGCGGCTCCAGCTATTGCTTCCCACATACTACTTTGACAGTGTTAGCAGTAGCATTGAGAAAACACAGCCGGCTGTGACACTGCACAGGCTTTTCTCAATGGTACAGTGTATCTGGCAACTAACCCCTCATGCTTCGTGTAATGTGTGTTTCTCAAGCCATACTCTTTTGCATTCTTTAAATGAGTGCTTAGCACCAGGTTCTGATTAAACCCTGACAAAACCAGGCAGTGGTGCTTTGGGATCAAAACTTAATTTCCCCAATTTTCTGTAAGAATGAAATACAGATTATTTGTTAGGCCTGAGTTAGTAGGAAATATTTGCTACAACAAATATAGTTTTGCAGGGGGGAGACCAAAAATGTCATATTTATGTGGGCATTTCTGAAAACCCTCCCAAAGATCACAGCTAACTTACTAACTTGACAGGAGTTGTCCCAGAAAGTGCCACCAAGGGACATGCTGCCAGAAAACAGTAAAAAACACAACAGAGTTATTCTCATTTTGGAAGAGAAACACTAACTATTGTTAATGGTTGCCAGTAGTTAACTGGATATGTTTAGGGGCTAAATTAAGTAAAAAAAAAAAACAAACCTGTAAATTGTTGGAAGCCTCATTACAAAAACCACTGTGGAAATTGTCACCAAGTCTTTAGAAAATAACCATGAAATTGGAAAAATGCTTGAAAAAATGTGAAAAGCAGAGGCATAGTAAATAGCTATTTTTAATAGACATGCTTTCAAAAGTATATAAATAGTGACAGCAAGGAGCTGCAAAAAGGCAAGTGTGAAATAAATCTGGCTGGTGTACAGCCCATTCTAAAAGACAATTTGACAAACCCACATGAGCAACAGAAAACAATCTAGTTGACAGAGTGGTTCCAGACTGATGGCCGAAATTCTGGCACCTCTGACCATAAAGACTTAGTGGGAGTATAGAGATGAAAAATGCTGAATAAGAGAAGAAGGTGTAAATAAGCCATTATGTCAGAGCACTATACATTCTCAGCTTTGAAATATGCAATGTTCTCTGTCCCAACCATGTGTAATTGGAAATAGACATCACAAGTCTAGGAAGAAGCTGCTGAAATCACATGCAACTCCTGCTCTAGCTCCACCTGGATATAGCAAAATTAAGGCTGTTTTAATCAGACTGTAGTAGGAAAAAAAAGATTTTAGGGAGGAAATGGGAAGTGAATAGATATTGTAAGGAGAACGTTACCCAGTGTGACTGTCAGAAGACTCCATCAGATTTGATCAAAAAGTAAAAGATACTTGACCTGAATCAGGTTCATCACTCAGGAACACTTCTGAGCATAAGTGCTACAAGAGGAACCTCATGACTATATCTAAAAAGGTAATGATGAACAAGCAGATGGCTATAGAACTAATATCATTAATGGAGGAACACCATCTTGGTATTGGATTGTGCAGGTTGAATGCTTTTCAGCTAGCTGTCCCTCTTCTCAGAACATTTAATGATGTCATTTTAGAGCCATTAGTCCTGACAGCCATTAGTGCTGAAAAGTTGTGGAAGACTCTAATGAAGAAGAATTGAAAAGACAAATATATTTCCTTCGTCTAAAACAAAAGCAAAACCAAACCAAACCAAAACAACAACAACAAAAAAAAAAAAAAAAAAAAAAAAAAAAAAAAAAAAAAAACCAAAAAAAAAAACCTCCCCAAAAAAAAAAGAAAGGAATTCTAGGACCAATCAGCTTAACTTCAGTAAACGAAAAAATATGGGAACAAAACCCCATTTGTAAGCTCATAACTGAGAACAAGTTGATAAGTAACAGTCAACAAGGATCTGTCAAGAACAAATCACGTTAAACCAATCTAATTTACTCCTTTTGCCACTCAGGTCCTCAGAGGCAGTGAAGCAGCAGTTTATAACATATATCTTGGACTTAAGTGAAGCTTTTGACACTGCTTTATAAGACATTCTCATAGAAAAATTAAGGAAAAGATAACCAAATGGGTATGCACTATCTGGAAATTGTACTCGGAGGGTAGTTATAAAATGGAAGGATGTACTAACTGTGTTTCCTTTGTTATCTGTGCTGGATCTGGTACCAGTCAGTATTACACTTTTGACTTGACCAAGGTAATAAGCTATGCACTTTGAATTTACAAATTATGTCAAGCTGGGACAGACTGTAAGGAAGTTGGATGAAGTTTGGGTTAAAATTCAAAATGGTCAGGGCGAAATAATCTGGAAAAGAAGAAAAAATTAAAAAGAAGATAGAGGAAGCAAATCAGAAAGGCAAATACATGGGGATCTATATGTGGGAATAATCAGCTGCACAAATGCAAGATGGGAAACATCTGGTGTGCTACCAGCTGCACAAAAGATGACTGCAAACTGAGTAAGAATCAAAAATGTCCTGCTGCTGTGAAAACATCATGCTGGCATGAGTAAACAGGAGTGTAGCATACAAAACATATGAAGTGCTCCTTCTGCTCTAGCCCCCAGCAGGCAAGGCCTCAGCTGGAGTTCCCTGTTGCCTCTCTGACACCACACTACAAGGCACAGGCCAGTCCATTGGAAGACCCTGAGGAGAACAGGGAGAATGATCACAGCTCCTGAAACTGCTCGTCAAGGACTGACAACAGAACATACCTAGAAAAGAGGGAAGTCTTTAAATATTTAAAGGCTGATGAAGAAGAAGAGAACAACTGATTCTTAGCATCTGTAGAGAAAGAAGCAGTGGATTTGTGTTCAGAAAGACAATTTCAGGTTCATATTAGTAAAACGTATACTAAAAAGAGTCCTGAGGCACTGGAATATACTCATGCCCACCCCCGAAGATCTTTAAAACAGAATAAATCAAAAGCTGTTGTGAAGGACATTTGCATTACTAGCCTATGTTAAGGTTGACAGACAGACTGGAGACACTCCAGAGGTTCCTGCCAGCCCTGTTTTTCTGTGATGTTTTTTCTGCTTGTACAATCTGATATCAGTGGTCAATAGCAACATTACAGTCTTGAAGAGGAGTGGCTGGAAAGCTGCCCTGTGGAAAAGGACCTAGGGCTATTGACTGATAGCTGGCTGAATACGAGCCAGCAGTGTGCTCAGGTGGCCAAGGTGGTCAATGGCTTCCTGGCCTGTATGAGAAATAGTGTGGTCAGCAGGACTAGGGAAGAGATCATCCCCCTGTTCTCAGCACCGATGAGACCACACCTCAACTACTGTGTTCAGTTTTGGGCCCCTCACTGCAGAAGGGACATTGAGGTACTGGAGGGTGTTCAGAAAAGGGCAACGAAGATTGTGATGGGTCTAGAGCACAAGTCCCGTGAGGAGTGGCTGAGGGAAATGGGGTTGTTAAGTCTCGAGAAAAGGAGACTGAAGGGAGAACTTATCACTCTCTAGAATCACAGAGTCATTCAGGTTGGAAGAGACCCTTGGGATCATCGAGTCCAACCATCAGCCCTACTCTACAAATTCAAATTCCCCCCCTACACCAAATCTCCCAACAGCACATCTAAACAACTCTTAAACACATTCAGGGATGGGGACTCAACCATCTCCCTGGGCAGCCTATTCCAGTGTCTGACCACCCTTTCTGTGAAAAATTCTTTCCTAATATTAGCCTAAACCTATGCTGTTCTACCACTAATCACCTGTGAGAAGAGACCAGCACCAACCTCTCTACTTTTTCAAGTAGTTGTAGAGAGCAATGAGATCTCCCCTCAGTCTCCTCTTCCTTAAACTAAACAGTCCCAGCTCTTTCAATCGCTCTTCATAGGATTTGTTCTCCAGGCCCCTCACCAGCTTTGCTGCCCTCCTCTGCACTCGCTCCAGCACCTCAACACCTCTCTTGTGTTGAGGTGCCCAGAACTGAACACAATACTCAAGGTGTGGCCTCACCAGTGCTAAGTACAGGGGGAAACACCCTACCTGAAAAGAGGTTGTAGCCATGTGGAGGTTGGTCTCTTTTCACAAGTAGCAAGTGATAGGACAAGAGGAAACAGCCTCAAGTTGCAGCAAAGGAGGTTTAGGTTGGCTATTAGGGAAATTGTTTTCACTGAAAGGGTTATCAGACATTGGAACAGGCTGCCCAGGGAAGTGGTTGAGTTGCCATCCCTAGTGGGTATTTAAAAGATGTGTAGATATAGTGCTGAGGAACATGGTTTAATGGTGGACTTGGCAGTGCTAGGTTAACTGTTGGACTTCATGATTTTAAAAGTCTCTTCCAACCATAATGATTCTATGATGCTATGATAATTCTGACATGCAGTACCAGTACAATAAATTAGATGGGTAGAGAAATTAAACTCATCCCTGCTTATGGATTATAAAACAAGAAGCCCCAAATTAGTCACACTGAAAATGTAAGTAGAGAAAGGATCTACTTCAGATAGTGAGAAATCTCTCACTGACTCATTGGATCAAACCCAAAGAGAAGAGCCTGTACTATTTTCTTTGAGAATTGCTAATGAGCATGTTAAATAAAATACAAAATTACAAAGGAACTAAACTTGTCTGTAGAAGTCTGCATCCAGCCCTCCTTGGGGTGCTGTTGTCTCTGTTTTAGTTTACTCATCTAGATGTATCTATCATGTATCTATCACCTTTTGCCCATGCAAAAGAAGACTCGCTGAAAAGGATAGGTTTGGCAAAAAAATCAAGCTCTGCCATGGTTTGTTTCTGCTTACCACTGACCTATATTGTATTGTGTCATATAATCAATCTGGTGTCTACAGATGGTGTAGTACATGAGGTATTTGTTTTGTTTAACAGCAGCATGTAGTATTTTTCTCTGTCACTGTTGATCCAAGATTTAGCAAATTACTGGCTAAACAGTGTATATTCTACAGTTTAATGCTTCAAATTAAATTACACTTCTATCGGCTGTCATTTAGGGGCACTCTTATTCATCTAGCTGCTGACCTTAGACATTTCAGGATAATGTGTAGAATGGTAATATTCTCATCTAGTTACCCATAAAAATAGATGCTTTGCTAATAACTACAAAACAGCTAAATTGCTAACCCTGCACTCACAGCTGAATGATCAAAACATATATTTAGCATATATGAGTCTCAGCTGATTGTGGGTACATGCTGAAAATATGCTGCTGAATATGTGCATGCTAGAATGTAGTAAACTACAGCAATTATGGAACTTGCAATAATTTTCACATCAGACTGTACTAAGTTTAGTGCTTAGTTAGCAGTCTAAAACTTAGACAGAGATGACATCTAAATTAGGGGTAAAGTATAGGCTGCTCCAAAATTCCAACAATGGATAAACAGGCTCCTCTCACCCTATCTGCCAGAAATCACTCATTTTAGGAAACAATGATCCAATATTTGTCTGAGAAGCAACTGCCTACATTGCTGGGTACTAGAGCACTTTTAAAATGCAGCCCTCAGTTAGAATGCAAATGAACTTAAGAAAATGGCAGTAACTCAGACCAGCAGACCACAAGCAAGACTTCTTTCATGGCCTGGCAGATTGCAAGATGTGACCTTCAGCACCTTCACCAAAGACAAAAGGCTTCATTACAGTTAGTACTGATGCTGATCTCTTATTGGAGTTATTAGATCAGACAGTTGTCAGATCAGACGGAGTAACATTCAAGTTACTCGTGAAAACATTCATTCTGTGTTCTGGGAATTAAATCAGATCTGCCTCCTTTGAAACCAAAGCGGGCATTTCTAAGAGGAAAATGGATGAATCCAAGGGTTGTACAAAAAAGTGTCTTTTCCACCAAAATAAAGCCTTGATAGAATTATTCTGGTTTATATGACAGAAAACATTAAAAAGAAAAACAAGATTTTTTCTTCTGAGACATAGCTAGTGAGCATGTACAGTGCCGAATAACTAGGTGACCAGGATATTCACCGAAAAAAAAAGAAAATTCTTGCTCCAAAGTTGGGTCAAATCCCAAATCTTCTGTTATATATATTCTTTATCCATTCCACAATCATTTCTGGAAAGACTTGCCTCTGTTTCATTGCAGAACAAGAATATTTTTTTAAATCTCGGAAAATTCCATAAAATGAGATTATTGTTCTCCATCCAGGTATCACAGCAATCATTACTTAAATATTATTAGCTGCTTAACAAAAACTTGCTTAGAACTGATTCCAAGTGATGACATGCTAATGGGAAGCTTTGTGTACAGCAGACACATTATTTGAGCACAGAGGTTCTTCTCCCTCCCACATCAACACTTTCTGATAGACTCTACTGATTCTAGGACTTTAGAGAACTGCTGAGGTTATGATTACACTGAAGTTCAAGGAAAGTTTTGGAACATCTTCTAGTTAAAAAATCCTGAAATCAAAAAACTTAATTCTTAGCAGAACAACTTAACTTGCAAAATGGAATCTGATTTTCAAGCCAGATCTTATTTCTGAGCCATTTTAGAACTGCCTTGAAACAGAAGAGTAATCTATTCAGAGAGTCAATATGGTTTCCATTTGGTATTATCCCATGACTTGAGACAATTTTGTCACTATAATAGCTTTCAAGTGAGCGAAGGAAAGATGTTTTCCTCTTTTCCTGAAGGTAACCAGGGAGGTAATGGGAGGGAGGGAGGCTGAAATGCAGATGAAGACAAGATATTCTTTAGTTTTACAAAACTGATCAAGGGAAGTGCCATGTGAAAACTCATGGAGAGGTCACAGACACAAGCAGCCATGGAAAATAGCTTACCTTCTACTCTGGATACATGTGGAATACATAGAGCTTAAAAATAAAATATAAGCAGCCTCTCTCTGGTTAATCTCTGAGTAAATCTACTGAACTGCAGCTCACAGCTGCTATGCTCCCTGACTGGAATATGTTTCTGCTTGTTTATAAGCATTCCTACATGTGTTTCAAAGGTGTCTGAACTCAAAAAAATTTCCGGGGTCTGATTTTGCATTTTCATTTATTCTCATCTTGAAGAGGAAGGAAAGTATATCTATATGTGTAGTTTCTATTATATCTCATATTTCCAGTCTTTCAATTTAAACAATAAGAATAGGGTTTTACTTTTTTTTTTTTTTTTAAGTGAATGAAGAAAGATATCGTGAAAGTCAACAGGATACCTTTTAAAACACGAGTCTTGGCTTTGTCTTCAGCTGACGGGTGAAGAAGAGAGGAGTGAATATCAATATGCATTTTTTAGAGAACACATTAGGAACTAGAACGGAGGTTCCCAAACTTTCTTGGATCACTATCAACCCTCAAAATTTTTTGCGGACCACCAAGCATCATTATCATCAAATTTTTAATTGAAAACACTATTAAAAACAGTGTTTAATATGGCTCTGTGGATTAACTGTGAACCCTTTGCCGTGGCCTCCTGGACCACCAGTGTTCTGTGGACCATGGTTTGTGAACCACCGAACCAGACTGCACACATAGTACACCCCTACAAAACACTTCTGTGTCTGAAAGCAAAGTCAGTCCTTGAGCACGATGTACTCAAATAATACATAAGTCAGTTTAACTTTGTTGGTACCTGAAGAACACAGCACCCTTTTATTTTTCTCTTACCTTAAGTTTCCTTTTTTTACTGCTTTGGAGAAACAAATAAATGGTGCCAAAAAACAGTTTACGATTGTTTCTTGTAGGATCTTTCTCATATCTAGTAGCGGTGTAACTTTTCAGGAAGCTGTCTATGCAAATAAAAAATAAAAAACATAAACCCCCTCACACTGTGCACTGGTTGTTCCAGAATAGTTACATTTCTGTGAATCCTAAAATAAAAAATTAAAAATAGCTTCTAATTTGTTTGTTTTGTTTTGTTTTGTTTTGTTTTATTTTGTTTTTCTCCTCTGGAAAATTTGTTCTTTTTTTCCTTCCCAAATCCATTAATGATGTTAAAGCTCTGTGTGTGGTCATTAAAGTATTTCAGCAACTTTCTGCAAATTCTTTACAGTTATTCTTTGGCTGTAGCATTACAAGATTGCCTGCTTATCACCAGATAAACACACAGAAGAAGACAAGGATAGCACTGAGAAAGGAACTTGGGGGGAAACATTATAAATAAGAACTGCAAAACACCAAGGGCCATGATTCAGCCCTATGTTAAATCAGTGACTGAGTGTGATATCATGCAAGGGCATGAATGGATGTAGCATCCCTTTCAATCATTATGCCTTTGTATCTCCTTGCTTATGTGCATCCCACAGGCAACTTGGCCTAACAGTGTCTAGTAAAGAAAGGGAAAGGGGCCTTATTTGTTTCTCTTCGTATACTCAGCTCTGTCATGGATTTGGGAATGAGGAACCTTGGCAACTAGAGTCATCACAGAAAAAATAAGAACTATTTTCTAAAAGGACTTTTTTTCCTTTACTGCTGAGGTTATGATTACACTGAAGTTCAAGGAAAGTGCACAAGACTGTGCTTCCATACCAGTGTTTCACTTGTTTTGGAGAGGAAATAATGTTGTGACAGCACTTCCATACCCCTTGCATGCTCAATAGTCAAGGTAATGCACAGGTTTGAGTTGGAGTGAGAGCAGAAGAGGGTAGTTACAGCAAATTAATATGTAAGAAAAGTCAGCAAGGGAAGGTGTAGTCTCTACTTTACTTTGAAAGAAAACAGAACCTTCCTAGCTCTTTTTTTCTTACAAGTCTCTCTTGCAATACTTCACACTTGGCATTGCTAATGGGTGCTACTGGAGCACTTATAAAGGTGGATTAATAATCTTCCCCATTTGTGTTCTAGTCCTCTCGCATATCTGAAAGGGTCTGGTATTTCTTACATTGCCTGAATGCTTTTCTTTTTCCATGTAGTGCCCAATGGTCAGAGGTAACTATTGTTTTCCAGTGAGTGTTGCCTCACTGGTTATTCAGTGTCTCGCTGGTTATTCATCTGATATAGATAAAGTTTAGCTTGCAAACCTGACTAGACAGTGTAAAAAACAAATTGTATTGCCTCATCTCACCACTGTTCAGACTCAATGCCAAATCCCCCTCAGGTGAAGGGGGATAGGTGGGACTGTTACATGTTTGGTCCTTACTTGGGGTAATATGCCCCAGTTGAGCCAGGCATTTTAAATATGTATATAATTCTGCAAGAATGAGGATTACCCACCAGAAGTAACACCCTCCTTGCATTCCTGCCTGACACCGTTGCTGTAGATAATGTCTGTACTTTCTTTAGTAAGTGCTGCCTTTCTGCCAACCCACCAGCTTTTGGCTTCTCTCCACAGGAAGCAGGGAAGCTGCGTTCACCTATGCCATTACTGCTGCCGGGGTTGCACACGCTGTCACGGCCGCCTGCAGCCAGGGCAACCTCAGCAATTGTGGCTGTGACCGAGAGAAACAGGGCTACTACAACCAGGAGGAGGGCTGGAAGTGGGGAGGCTGCTCTGCGGATATCAGATACGGCATTGAGTTCTCCCGGAGGTTTGTTGATGCCCGAGAAATCAAAAAGAATGCACGGAGGCTGATGAACTTGCACAACAATGAGGCTGGAAGAAAGGTATTCTAGAAAGAATGAGGGATGGGGTAACGTGTGCACTGGAGGACGGGGGGAGGCTGGCTTGGTGTCAGAAGGACTTACCTGAATTCTTACTCTGAGAACTTACTCCTCTCTCTGCTGTTATCCCATATCAAGTTACCTGATGGCATCTAATGTTTATGTTTTGTTGCTGTTTCTTTTTATTCAGAACTGGCTATGTATTACAAATTCTCCCCTAAATGTTTCTGCTTCCTAAACTTTCTTTCCAGTCCCACTGATAGCAGAGAGGACTTTGCTAGAGCTGTTTGGCATCATGTTTGGCATTTTTCATCTTCTTCATTAAAATCTAGCATGAGATGTTGGAGCTTGTGATGGGACAGGGCTGAGTGTTTGCATTGCTAAACTCCCACAGCGCTTGCAGCTATTTATTCCATCCAAAATCAGAACACTTCTTTGACTACAGCTCTTCATAGCAAAGGCACAGCTGTCCATTTCGCACTGGTGGGCTACAAACAGCTGCATAAATGTCTATTGGGAAGAAAAAACAGTTTTATGTCCACAGCCATGACCAAGTTGCTTGCAATGGAAAAAAATACACATCATGGAGCTATGCCGATTTATTTCCATTGAATAACAATCCTCATAACTCTCAAAGCTTGCCCTTTAAGAAAGATAACAAATCATTCTGAATAAAATATATCTACATCAGGAAATATTTTACTATATGCTTTAAAGTGTTTTCACCCGGGCAAAAACATGCTGCTTCTACCCTCCAGTGTTGTAGATGACTCCAGTATACCACTCCTCCACATCTTAGCCCCCAGAATTAGACTAAAATTTTCTCCCTTACTTTGTGTGTGCTTTCAGTCCTACACCAAGCACTAGCTGCTGAGGTGGGCAGAGATGGTTGAATTGGTGGTGACAGAAACAGTACAATTATCTTACTACCTGCATTTTGAGAATGCTTGTTAACACTGTTGTGGTTCAACCCCAGCTGGCAGCTGGAAGCACACTTGCTCACTCCCCCCAGTTGTGATGAGGAGGAGAGAATCAGAAGAGCAAAAGGGAGGTTGAGATACAGACAGTTTAATCGGTAAAGTAAAAGCCAGGTATGCAAGCAAAGCCAAACAAGGAATTAATTCAATGCTTCCCATCGGCAGGCAGGTGTCCAGCCATCTCCAGAAAAGCAGGGCTGCATCATCTGTAATGGTTACTTGGGAAGACAAATGCCATTATTCCAAATTTCTCTTCCCATAGCTTTATATACTGAGCATGACTTCACATAGTGTGGAATATCCCCTTGGTCAGTTGGGGTCCCAACTTCTTGTGCTCCACCTCAGTCTACTCAACTGGTGGGGTGGTGTGAGGGGCAGAAAAGGCCTTGTCTGCTTAGCAACAATGAAAAACTCAGTGCACTATCACACTGTTCCTGTCCCAAGTCCAAAACATAGCACTGTAAGAGATGTTAGTA
The DNA here is from genome assembly GCA_013400055.1 of Nycticryphes semicollaris. Taxonomy (NCBI): domain Eukaryota; kingdom Metazoa; phylum Chordata; class Aves; order Charadriiformes; family Rostratulidae; genus Nycticryphes; species Nycticryphes semicollaris. Next base: position 437,901 of record VXBJ01006619.1, on the reverse strand, counting down.
CGAAAGTGAACTCTATCCCAGCTGAAACCATATTGTACCCAGTCATGGTATGTCTGGGTACTGCAGTTCATTGTGCACTGAAACTAAAGGTGGTGTATGGACAGTTATTCATCGGGATGAAAGTATTATCTATATTCAAATTGGTGAAAGAGACCAGTTATGGGTCATAATCTCAAGTGGACAGATGAGCCTGATACTTGATTAATGCTTGATACTAGATTGATACTTGATATAGAGATCTCCAGATGTGAAGGAGACAGCTGACTCAAGAGCCAGACAGAAAGGTATCCTTAAGAGTGGCACAATATTTTTTTCCAAAAATTTGCTTGGTTAGGGGTTAAAAGCACCTCACGCTCCTGTATCACATCTTGGAAGATCAGCTCCAAGACTGATCACTTCTTCGGGTATTTCACTCAGCCTCATGCAGTGCATTTGGATGCAAAAGAAGATGGAAGCCACACATTAAACTTGCAAGGGAGCATTTATTACTGCATTATGACCTCTGCTTAAACTGGCAGATCCACTGCCTCTGTAGTGGGCCTTGCACCACCCCCATGGAGATGTTAATGCATGTCCTGTTTTGAACATGTTACAGTCTAGATGTGAAAGAGGGACAAAAGAGCAAGGGCAGATGCATAGATGGAGAATGGTGAAGTCCCTTGCCCGAGGACAGAAGGCAGCTCCATATCTGAGGCAGGCACTGATCCTAGGTTCCCATTTCTAAATATAGTCCAGTAACCACTAGACCACATCACTGATTCTTATTAAACAAATTATATTTTTACTCTTCATCAGAATTTCATAAGCAGGGGGACATAAGCAAACAAAGGATAGTGCTTCTTTTTACAAATATTTCTGCTAGCAACACTCATACAAATACATTTAACATTTTTTTAAAACTCAATTTTCTGCATGTGTTCTTACAAAAACAAATGATAACACTCTTGTGTGTTTGAGATAGGAGTAAAAAGGCTTGTAAATACTGACAATACAGGTCTTTTCCCCCAAGTATCCTTTTTCATATATAGTATTTTGGAATTCCCACACTTTTCTGTTGTTGGCAGTTTTCAGTAGTTATTTATACCCATGTATTACCATTGTAATCATTAATGCATCATACTGCTCTCAAAAGCTAATGATGACTGAAAGGATTTGGTGCAGATTTTTGGGCGTTTTTTGTTTTTAAGTACAATCCATCAAATGCTGAGGAATGTATTAATATAAAAGATGGTTTGGGGGACATGTTTAGAAATAATGTTGGTGTTATGACATACATTCCCAGGAAATGAATATGCAAAGTTAGACAGCATATAATACTTAGTGATTTTGGTTCATCTGAGATCATCTGCTATTTGTATAAATTAGACATTCTCAATTTGAGACTGACTGAAACTCAAGGTTAGAACAAAACTCTGGAAACTAGGATAGGCTTTCTTTGTTTTCTGGGTTGGATATTTACGAAAGCAGCCACAGAGTTTTGTGCAATTTCAACATGAACTTCACAACTCCCTTCTGAGAACCCAGGCAAACTTGAAATCTGACCTACATCCATCTGAAATTTGGGAGTTTTGGAGGTCCTGGGTGAACCTGGATTAGATTGTGAGCCTAACACAAAATCTGAAACCAGGAGATTTTGCTTATGTGTGGGTGTTGTTCTGACATATTCCACATGCTCCTTATACACACTCAAGCTAGAAATCCTGCGTTTATGTCTGGGCATTTGCTGAAGCACAACACTATACCTCCATTATTTCCCCTTCCAATACCTCACAACAGGACTGGGAAAAGCTCTTACATCCCCGACTAAGGGTCTGCCAGTACCAGCCTGCTGATCTGAATGTGACTTGCCTTAAAATCTGGAAAAGGTTTGGAGCCAAGCTTCTGGTTCATGACTACTAATATCAAGGATGAAGTAAGGGTATTTTTCCCTCATTCTGAATAGGAATAAAAGATAAGAAGGAGACCACAGGCAACTCAGTTATTTTTTTTTTTTTTACCTCGCTGTTGCTTCAGAAGTTCTTAAATAATCTTTTCAACCTTAGGGTTGGAATTCCAAGATAGTAAAGGAAAGATACATTTTTGTAGCTTCCTTCCTACATAGATTCTGCCAACCATTAAAATATTACTTCGTTACAGTTCAGTCCTATCAAACCTGGTACAGGGAAAAAAATCCAACAACTTGATTATACGAACGTTGGTCTGTTTCCCAGAATGTTGGTCTTATATTTCACAGCGTTCTCACTATTAATACACTTCTCACATTTAAATCTATAATTTCTTATTCAGTCCTGACTTAGTTCATACTGAATTGGCTATCTGAATTAGGTAACAACTATATTTAGTCAATAAATCCGCTATCTTCATTTAAGTCTTCTTTTTAAATCCCAGAGCCTCCTAAGACATGAGGAAAAAAAGGATGCAAAGAACTCCCCCCCCATCCCCCCCTACAGTTACTTCAAATTTGCTCTGAAGTCAGTGGAAGACCTCTTATGACCTCACTAAACCTCTACCAGGTGCCCAGAAGATCATTGCTAGGGTCATTATCCAGGACTCTGACCAGAAGTTTTGCCCCCAGAGCAATTATTTGGATGCTGTTTTATACCATTGCATGGAATTTTTCATGTTGTGGGGCAGGAATTTTGCCCATCCTTTATCCCTCCCAGCATTTGTCCCAGACATGTCTGAGAGTTAGAGAGGTTGTTAACTATAGCAGTGATGGTGATATTTTGCTCTTATAGGGATGTTCTCAAAAACCAGCCCACTGGTATTTTAGTGTTGTTAAAAGTAAAGTCCTGAAGAATTTTACTGTGAGGAAAAAAAAGCACACCAGCACACTATAAATAATTGCACAAAATTTGCAAACAGATAGGGGGGATATAGTTCCGGAGGCTCAGCTGAGAAGGTCAGCACAGCACTCTGATAAAGTACCTCCTTGAAAACAGATGATATTTAGCCTTTTCAGGGAATTTCTGATGACTCTGGAGAGAAGGAAGCCCCACATTGCATCCCCTAATTGCCCTGCATTTCATTTCAAAGAATTATTTCAGCTAATGTCAAATTTGTGAAGTTTCTAGTAAATTTGTAATGAATAGCACCAGTGACAAAATATAAACTTGCCACTGGTGCCATTTGGAAGAAATAAATGCTTAGTGATTCCTGGTGACATGAGATGCTGCCGATGGAAGATTTATGCTTTGCGGACAAACAGCTTCATGCTGAGCAAAAGAGTGAGGGAGTCAACTTCACCATCAGGTTTTAGATGGCCGCTAAGATTCAGGATGGAAAGCACAAGTAAAAGTACATGGTAAATGAAAACAACCCCCCAGAGGAAGTCTAGCGTAAGTCTAATGCAGATGTTACTAAAAGAATGGTTTGTTGCCAATCTGAATGATTACAGAGAGACCTGTGGGCAAAACTTTGATAGAGTAATGAAAAATTAAATACCAGCAAAACCAAGTGAGCTTTGATGCTGTTTTATGAGACAGCTTTCTACCATGTATTTTTAGAAACAAGTATCTTTATTCTGGGATAAGTGAACTTAGAAAGAGTAACATCTGGGAACGTGCTCCATTAATCTTAACTTTTTGTTGAAAGCTTCAAAACAATGACTGGCTCTCATGGGGAATCTCAATTACAAAAATGGGTTTTTCTGTTTGTTTGTTTTTAAGAGGGGAGCTAAAAAGAACAAGCTGACAAATTGGTAGCAGATCACAGCTTTTACCAAAAAGAATAAAAGAAATGTTTCTAACAGTTTATCAATCAATTAGACTCTTATGATAGACAATGACTGTGGTTATGTGGAGAAAAAGCTGGCTTATTTCTTTCCCTTCCAGAAACACGTCCGTCACACTGACTGCCAGCAAGTAAGCCTGGTACCATCCCAATATTTAGTCCTTTGTAAGGTCAATGTGTTTTTCTTGGGGTTTTTTTTTTTTTTTTGGAATGCCTGGATGACAACATCTTATTTTACATTTGAAACAATTAGAGTGTGGTGAAAAAAATAAAAAAAAATCAGGATCTCTTCAGGAGAGATTATTCGATTACTTGGGACAATATTTCCATCTAAGTCATGGCTTGTTCTCACAGTTCCTGGCACCACAGGACTGTGGCACTGGCAAGGTTTTTTTGCTGACATGTTTTGGCAGTGGAACAGCAAATGGGGAGATTGGTGTGTCACCATTCACGTAATATATATATATATATATATACACTATATATATATATACATATATTTATATGTACACACGAACAGGCACACACATATATATGCAGGTGGGCAGTGTATGTTTACTATCATTATGTATATTTAAGCAGGTTTATGTGTGGTCTGTGAATATAAGGTGCCGAAAAGTGTTAGCTCATTTCACACAAAATATTTAAATTAATAAGGTCACTTTTGCAAGATGCACAGCATGCCCTACTAAATTGCAAATTGCCCTCACTGACACCTAACAGGACATAAAGATTATCAGCAAACCCTAAAAAGAGACTCTGGATGAAATATTCCAAAGCGGCAGTTGAGGCTGGATCCTAATTACAAAAGTGAAAGCCAAATAATTTTATGCTCTTATAAGCCTAAAATAGTTTTCAAAATGTGACTTTGTTTCCTAAGTCATTTCAGCAATTTAAAGAATGTGACTTTCCAGGTTTTACAGCCTTGAGTCCATCATTTGCTGAAAATTTCTTTCTCTGAAAGAGACAAACTATTTCACTGCACATCCCTTGAGAGAACACTCAAAGAAAAGCTTTTGATAGCTATGCTTGATGGCATACTTTCCGCTTTCCCACTTAAAATGATTTGCAGACAGATATAAATCTAATTTCAAAAAGTTTGGTGTTACAGCTTGGGTGGGTTGATCGGATAACTAATGCTTATCCATATGTCCTGAATATGCAAGCTTTGGCTCAAAATCTCATGAGGATAGTTCTCCTGCTTCCAGTTGGGCTGGATTTACTAGCCTATTTTTTTCTTCCAGAAACACACCCTTAATATTGGCTGCCAGAAGCTACATCTGGTACAATCTTACTTTTTGAACATTTTGCTTTAAAATTAGAGGGGGGAATAGCCAAATATTTTAGGACTTGCTAAATGGTTTTATTCTAGAAATATGCATGCCCATGCATACCATGCAATGTATGCAAGATAGATACCACCCATCTAGTAAAATATTGCACCACCAACCCCCCGACACCTCTATATTGCTTGACAGAATAAAAACAGTAATGTAATGTTTTCATCCTTTTAAGTGATATTTAAAATGTTACCTTCAAGCTTCATAGCAAATTTCATAGAAAAGACAGTAAAATACTGTACTTGCATTTGATTTGGGAATGATTTAGAGAGTGCTTTCAGAAAATTGTAACCAATTGCAACAGTTTATTGCTCAAATTTAGAACTTACTCTCTCTCTTACTCTCTCTTCTTCTAGAAGGTAGGGAAGAGGTACAGATGGGTAAGGTTCTATAGCACATCTCCGCTGTAGTAGGCACTTTCACCTGATGGGAGTAGGTCTCAAAATCCGAAGCTTTTTTCCTGCTACCCAAGAGGACAACTTATGTAAAGAGAGTGGTGAGCTGCCTACTCTTTTTTAAATGCATTCAGTGGGGATGCTGTGGGAGTGGGTGCCTTACCTAGGGAAGCAGGTGAAGGGTAGGAGGAGATGAATTGATGTCTCATGGTACATCAGAAGATCCCCGATCCTGCTGAGCATTGGGCAGTGCCATGGAAAATCCATCTTGTGCTGTGGCTGAATACTACCTGCTGCAAAGCAGAGGTTCCTTTCTCCCATCAAACTAAACTATAGGAAAGATAGGGATGTGACAAGAAAGGGAGTAAGCACAGTAACTCAGTTCCTCAACTCCCACACTGTTTTGATGCTTGATGGAGTAGCCTCACAGAGGAGCAGAAAGAAAAATGTGCAGCTGAAGCACCCATATTCCTCTCCTGCTTGCTTCCTGTCTTCTCTTCACAGGGCTGGGCATAATCTGAGGGGACATGACATAAACTGATCAGTTTTGGGCTCTAAGATCTGCTATTAATGAAGAGTATTTTAGGACATTTATATTAGAGGACTACCATTACACCCTACTAATGTTAATTACACCTCTGGCTATCTGAGTTAAAAAGCCAAAGCCAAACAAATCCAACATTGTTTCTCAGCTAGGTGCATCAGATCACCATTTTGGGAGCAGCAGTGGACCCCAGACTTACCTTAGGCATTGCCCACACATCATTGCCAAGACATCAGCTCTCACAGCTGCAGCACGCTCACATATCAAAGGGGTGGAGACATCTTATGACCAGAATCCACGTCTTTTGGTACTGGTAGTACCCAAACAAAAGCTGATCTCTTGCATATTTGATGGAGGGAAACTCCTAAAGTCTTCTATTTCTTTTTGACACTGCAGTCAAAAAGTAATAGGGATTTTGTTACGTTCAGCATCTGGTCCAAAAATGTGCATTTCCACTAAGGAAAACACAAACCACAAAAGGCAAGCCAAAACAAACACACACAAAATGTTACTATTGTTTTTACATATTTTATCCAGATAGGATTTTTAATATGTACAGAAACTGTATCTGATGTTACACAGTTGGGTCTAGATGTGGAACTTGAAAAGATTAATTTATTTTCATGTGTATCGTTTTGTTTTATTTCAATCTTCGCAAGTCTTTTTCTACTTAACTGGCAATGGACAACCCTCTTATTGCATTTTCAGTGTATGATTTATATAGGTATAAAAATATGTGGGATAAGAAAGCTTTAACATTATATTTCACAATTCATTTAACAAAGTAGCAGTAGTTAGAAACTTTTACTTGGCAAGATCATACCAGGGTGGGAGTGGGCCTGTACGTGGAAAAGGGCCCTAAGGAATGTTCCTAAGATTAGTTAGAGGCAGCACAGTCCAACGATGGGAATTTGCTCTGGGAGGTAGATCTTGCTGTAAACCATTCAAGATTAGATACGAGGCACTGACATATGACAAATGAAACTGCTGAGACAGTGGCTCGGACAAGCTAATGATTTTCAATCTTTAATCAGGTACCTAGCTTGGCATAGTGTATTAGATTGAGTAAATAAGTACCTTTAAGGCTCAGGGTCAAAGCTTTGATGGGAATTTTGCCGAGCAAAACTGAGCTGGAGGGACACTTAGGAAGGAAAACATTAGTCACTCTTCATTCATAGCATTGAGCGAACCCGGTCAAATCCTGTAATCTTTCCCAGGTGGTACCAGTGGCACCTTGCTGTCAAGCTGGAAGCTGCTTGAGATACCACACAGACAGACATACCTCTTGGAAAGCCGGAGTGTGCTGTCTCATCAGCAAAGAGGAACGCTGTGCAGCATCTGGGTGGAAAGAGGGAAAAAAAATCTTGCTTAGAATCTGCTTAGTTTGGGCCTTATATTCCCTGACCTCCAAGTTTCTGGGCACAATTTTATACCCACAGCTGACTGTGGGCACACAAATTATAGGATTCAGGAATTTAACTACCTGATGATTGGGCCTGCGCTCAGTGTTGTAACCCCAAGCATTCCACATCCATGAGAGAAGCTTCCAAAAAAATAAAAAAACCTGTGATGTTGGCTTCAGGATCAGGAATTAATACTTTTTGAAACTTCTGTTTTTTTGAGCCTGTGTGGCTTGCATTTGCAAATTCTTCCACCATCATAAACAGTGGGAACCTTTGAAAAAGTATAGCAGTGAAATCAGATTTCTGTACAGCGAAATGACTCATGAAACTGGACCTTCAGAAAGACAACCATCAAAAAAGAAATCAAGAGTTGGGACAAGATTGCTGGAGACTGTACTACAGAGGGTGTTAGGCAGTACTGTATATAAACGGCAGCATCTGAAACAAAGGCAAACACACAGGAGCAAACATATATATGCACACACATCTGTATATAAATATACATATACAAATATATCATCTAGAACACCAGAATGGGTTTTTTTTTTTTTTCAGGAATAATGACACTTTCTGTTGTATCAGGGAAGCATGTCCACATGTCACCAGACCGAGAATCCTTGGAACAGTGTCCAGAGTGTTGAGCTAGGAGCCTCACAAGCTTCATCCCTTTCCACTCTCTGTGCAAGTTATTGACTTGGCCTTTTCAAACTAAAAACAGGCATCACAGACACACGCAGAACTTGACAAAACATATATAAAACCACAAACCTGCTCTTCACCAAGGTTTACTATTTAGGAAGAAGAGGACCATGAATCAGATGTGGCAGATCCATCCCATTGATAATGCTTTCTTAGAAGTCCTTAGATTGTAGTTCTCTTTAGTGAAGGTGTAGAGAAGGTTGTCTTCATCCACCTTTTGTCATGGATTTTGCTACAGTTCTTGTGGCTGCAACTGTATGTTGATGCATTGTTGAGAGAGCTTTAGAAACAGGGTAGTTTAAAAAAAACCCAAACATATTTCAGCAGTATCAGGCAACATTTGGATATCTAAGTACACATCTAAATACCAATAGATTATTTCAACACCAATTTGTGGAATAGGATTTGAATCTTGTTTGAGGGTCTTTGAAAAACCACACCCTTCTGCACAGGCACAAAGTAGAGACAGGAACCCTAAAGGACCCTGGAGTATTTCCCAAGACATTCCTCTACTCACTGCCATTGAAATGCTGCTACTACAGCAGAAGGTGACAAGTTTGCTGGCTCCTCTTTTTTCCATAAGGAAGACACAGAGTTGATATAGCTTGCTGGAGAGCAGGGGTCTTTCCAATGGCCATCAAAAGCTGCTCATCATAGCTTTGCTGATTTTCTTTTTAGAGTAGTTGCAGCTATAAGACCTTCTTCCCTAACCCAGTAAACCTTCCTGGAAATCATCTTTTCTGCCTCTGAAAGGCTAACTTGACCTTGACCTGGAAAAAACTGGTTCTAGAAGGTCTAAGGTATTTTTGACTGGGATGCTCAGCTATCTTGTACTTGCTACTGTATGTTGGCAAGGGAGAATCAAAACCAAATATTCATGTTAATATTGAAAGCCCAGATATTTGGGAAAAAACCCAAAACATACAATTTAAGTGAAGCTCAAACAAGTCAGGAGGGTGCCCTCTATTTGCAGGGATAACCAGATCTGTACAGCTTTTATTTTAAGGCCAGTTTCTTAAGCAGTAAGCATTTTTCACTTCCCTTCTACTTCATTATGCCATTGTACTCAGATTTCGGCCCTTTTATCCTTTGCCCATTTCAGTCATGTTCTAGGATCTGCAACGAAACCACTACAGGAGATGGCCTGCAGCACCAGTAATGCTTTAAGACAAGCTCGGTAGCTCGTATTTCTTTGTTCTTATCCCATTGCAAAGGGGAAAGATCAGTTTGCTTTGTTCTTAGGCCTTGATTTTCATAAGCTAATGATGACTGTGGGTGTAATTGTGGTCAGGCTTAAGTGGTAGCACGAGGACAGAAAACAAGAGAGGCGCTTCCGTGAGGCCGGTTTCCCCAGCACTGCGCACACATGTATCTGCTTGCTGTCACCCTGGGCAAGCTTCCAAAAAAATGGAAGGAGGGATGTGCTAGCCATCAGGCGTCTCGGGCATCTTGGCTGCAGCAGAGATGGGAGGTCTGGAGCAGAGAGTGAGCCCAAGCAGCCGCCAGTGTTTGGGTACCTTCTAGGGGCCATCTGACACTGGATTAACCTCCTCTAGCAATAGCAATAATAAATACTCTCACTTCTCTTTGGCTCACCGCATCACTGTTGCACAATCAGTGTTCTGGTAGAAAAAACGTATTTGTGGCTGAACATTTGCTTTATATTTGGGATAGATACTGCAGAGTGTTGCTTCTAAAGGAGATGGTATGCACTGTGAGCTAAATAGTTAATAGGTGTGCTGGTACAGGAACAATTTTAAAATATGCAGTGAACACGCATGCCTATTCAGCCACACAGTATATATAGTTCTGTGATACTAAAGCTGGTGAAAATTTTTTAAACATACTTTGAACATTACTTAAGGCAATTAAATTTAAATATTATGAATTTTAAATACTTTAAAAAAACATATTTTTTTTTCTGTTTTCAAAATGACAATGGCTTGAATTACTTTTTTAAGTCACTGGAATCCCCTGAAATCCCTTGTCTCAAAGACATGTCTTCTGAAATTTTAGTAAATCTTCTCCAATATTTGGAAAAAGAACACAAATCTTTTCTAATAAAATGACAAACACTGCACTACTGACCAAGCGCCAAGTAAAACAAAACATGTTATGAGTATTCTGTTGGAAGGTGAAAAGACATATAAGCAAGCTTTGACAATTTTCTACCAGCAGTAATGAATATTCATACAAACTAAACAGACTGGGATTTAGGTAAGCTTGCAATATTGCAATACCATTTTCATGCAGTAACAATATGTAAATGTCTGTATACATAGGTTCTTGAAGAGAGAATGAAATTGGAGTGTAAGTGTCATGGAGTTTCAGGTTCCTGTACAACTAAGACCTGCTGGACCACGCTTCCTAAATTCAGAGAGATTGGATATATTTTGAAAGAGAAATACAATGCTGCAGTGCAAGTGGAGGTGGTACGAGCCAGTAGGCTAAGACAGCCAACCTTCCTGAAGATCAAGCAGATTAAGAGTTACCAGAAACCCATGGAAACGGATTTAGTGTATATCGAAAAGTCACCCAACTACTGTGAGGAAGATGCTTCCACAGGGAGCGTCGGTACCCAGGGACGACTCTGCAACCGTACCTCTCCCAACGCGGATGGGTGCGACATGATGTGCTGTGGAAGAGGGTACAACACACACCAGTACACCAAGGTGTGGCAATGTAATTGCAAATTCCACTGGTGCTGCTTTGTGAAGTGCAACACGTGTAGCGAGAGGACAGAGGTGTTCACCTGCAAATAACGGCATCACGTGCAAATGAACAGAACAAATCACCACGAGTGAAGAAAGTGGAGTACAACAAATGACGACAGCATCATTTTGCACATCTAATCTTCTTTGGAAAAAAATACTCCAACCAACACCACAACAACCACTCCCTCCCCACTACTTACACTTCTAAGGATGGTGCATTTTGGCTGGCTGGCTGTTGTAACTGCTTTGGAAACAAGGGCATCAGGATTAAGGTGATGTTGACAACCACATGAAACTTTCTCTGTCTCTCTCTCTCTTTTTTTTTTTTTTTTAAACTACAATCTGGGTGTTGCAGAGTTCTCCTAGTAAGTGTGTTTTAAGTTATACATATCAGAGAAGCTGATTGCATTGCAGCTCCCATGAAATTAAAAAGAAAAAGACACTTTCTCATTTTACAACAAAACCACCACGCCTTGTGCAAATAAAGACTTTTTTTTTTTTAAAGGAAGTGAAATCTTCACTGACTAGAACGCAGCAGTTTTGCTGCAAAAACCTAAATTTCTAGGAAAACAGGTAGAGAGAAAGCAACTGGTAGGGAGACAAAATCTGTGGCCGAAACACTCCACTATCAGTTTGGAAAAAATAAAGTTCACAAAAGTACATCAGCTGCCAGTGACACTGGAACTCTTTAAATGAACATTAAAAATAATTATTTATGTTTTTAATAGTATCAAAAAATTCTAAGCACTAACGGGTAGCTATGTCTTAATTCTGTACTAAATGTAAACTTATTGGAACCCTGACTTTATGATTTTTGTATTTGGTTCTCCCTAATTCTTCAATGCTACTGATCTGTTGTCACTCCACTATTAGAGAGTTCAATTACTGTAGGCCTTAAGCAATTACCAGAACTGAACAAAAAGATCACACGAAACTGTGGTTACAAATGCTTGATGAAGACTTTTCCCGCTTGCCTCCTGAATAAGAATGACTCTTTTTAGACTCAGGCTTAAGGTGTGGAGCACCTGTCTTCAGCTCCTTGTAGGGAGTTTTAGGATACAAAGACACACTTCGACAAATATCCAAGGTTTTGCTTTGTCATCAAATGCACTGGCAGGATCTTCCAAGCATTGCGTTTTGCCTTTAATGGTTGAAAGTTGCTATTACCGGTAGTTTTAAATAACTTATGCTCAGTATGAACTGAGAAGTTAATAAAAATATGTTAGCTGAGCTCTAGGCTGCTGCAACCTGTGACCTGTGGTGTCTTCACGAGCATAAGAAAGCTAAAATTTGGGTTAGCCTGTGTTGTTGTTATTCAAAGGTTGGCAGTAATATATCGCCCCCCCACCCCACCCCCCGGTAAATACATGAATGTTAAGAAAGAAACTGTCTTTTAACACCAGCACTCAATTCTAATTTACACACCTTTTTCCTACGAGAGATTTAAAAAATCCTCAGATATTTTACTACTGTAAAATCTAGTGATTTTAACCCTAAGAGCCAGATATGCTCACACAGCACATTTAATCACATAAATGCTTGCTTGCAGCAAGGATCCCTACCTGATTTTCTGAGAACTTGGATTAAAAATTTCCCAATGTCTGCATATCTGCATTTCTAGCTTTTGTTTCATTTTATTATTTCTACTGAGGGGCTGCACAGCCATGAGCGCTCCCCACCAAACATGGGAGCACTTCCCACACCACACAGCACTCTTGGGCCAAGGGGCTAGTGGAGGTGCTGCTCCACCAGCTCCCATGCTGGATATGTGAATGAGCCAGGATTACCTCTGTAATTTATGGACCTGTATTATCAAAAGTAACTCATCACCTGGGGACCTTCATTAGAACACTCATGAGGACCTGCCTTTTTCACCCTAAGCACTTACCCTCTGAAAATCAGACCCCTTTGATGAGTCTCCCATGGAGCAACCCAAAATCAAAGAGCTCATTTTTTTTGTTGCTGATGTTGGTTTCTACCTACCAGCTAGAAATTCAAACTCAGCCTTGGCATGAATGACCGCAACTCCACAGAAGTCAACAGGGGCCCCCAAAAATGCTCAAGTCAATCCATGTAATTTAAAGTCCCTTTGATTCATGGGTATTGTTGTTGAATAATAGTGATATGCTGTACTTTCACTACATTCTTGACAGGAAGCAAATAAAGCTCCCAAGCACAGTAATGCACAGTCTTATGGTACTAGATACTGTAAATATATTAGAATAGTATTTGTTAAGTACAATTGAGGAATCCAATTAAGTTATATTATTGTATATCGTTTAAATGTCTATAGAGTATTTTAAATTATTGTGAACTACACTGCGTTGAAAAGGAAAAAAAAAAGGTTATATATTATAACACCAACCACTCTGAAAAGTGGACCAAAGTGACACTTTCTCTTTTTTTTTTTTTTTAATACATACTCCTATTTCAATTAGCTCTGTCAGCTATTGTAACACCATGGTAATAGTCCTACTATTGGATTAGCTGCCTAGAATATAACGTTTCAGAGCATCCTATAAAAGCTTTGCTTGTGTGGGGGTGCAGCATTCAGAAAGGTACTGTATGGCACAAAGCAGGGGCTGACCACAGAAATGCATGGACTTTGAACTATGTACAAAGAAAAAGCGGTTTTTGTCAGAAAATACCATTACCACTAATTTACTGAAACACCCCCAAAAAAGGGTGACCTTGTAGTGAAGATGTCCATGAAAGGAAGTGGGTTACACACAACTTTTATTTTAAAAAATGTAGTTTGATGTCAAAGAACTGTGATAATAGAGTTTTGAATGCGACCAGCAACAAAACGTGGTTTATCCATACCTTAGTCATGACGAAACTCCAAACACTGTATGTTATTAAAGAATTTAAGAGCAAAGATCAATTTGTTTACTATGTTAATGTCTTATGGCAAGCAGAAAACAAAAGATGAAATGTGTTTCCATTAAAACTTAATTTTTCCCCCTTCTAGTTCCCTCTTTTCTTGTTTGTTTTTTTGTCTAGAAAAAAGAAAGAAGGCAACAATGCCTTATGCAAAGGCCATTTGTGTACAGGCTTCTCTGGATGATAAATGATATGCAGATTCCAAGTCCAAAGTAGTTTTTGTGTTTTGTGAGAAACAGTAACGAATGTGCCTGTGTTTGATATCACAGTCTGAAGTCATCTACCTACGGCAATAGTACAGAGAAACTGGCACTAGCACCAATCATGTTTTTACTACTTTTTACTACTACCACTTTGGGACTTTGGGTGGCTCAAATGAGAAGGAGATGAATTTTGTAATAGAAGTGTGGCATCGGATTCCAAAATGGTTCCCAACTATGAAAACCTCTCATAATAGATTAGCAAACAGAGAGAAATAAGAGAGGCTTGAAGGCCCTGATTTCAGCACTTGCACATGCTCCAGGTCAGTCAAGGAAGTTATGGACACATCTGAAAACCTACCCAAATCTGGACCTAAAAGATTTTACAGCATTTACCTTGGTCAGAACAGTAGCAACCTCCTTGATATTGAGTAGTGTCTTCCTCCGAGAAATCTAAAGAAAATGTACAGCCTTTGTTGTATTTGCCCCTCAGGGAAGATATCCAGCTATAGATAAAGGTATAGCCAAATTCCACATGAACTAAATCCAAAATAACTTCATTAAAATGAACTGAGTTGCCCTGGGTTTAGAGCAGTATAAGTATGCACAGCATTTTACCCATGGATGCCAAAGAAAACACTGCACCTTCTTTCTAATTACATCATGGGAAGTCTGTTAATAGAGCTGCAGGAAGTTTTTATAGCAAATGGTAATATTACACTTGTTTCTACGATGGCATCTGGAAAGTAGATGAAACTCATCAAAAGCTTTGCAAATCTTTTAACAAATCTAAAGTGTGTCAAGAGTAGGTCACTTAAAGTTTCAAACGTATTTCCACGGATTTCTTTCTTAAAGTTAAAACCCCAAAGTGATACCAAAAGTAATAAACCAAGACCTCCCCTTATACCAGCTTTCCCATGCGAATAACTTGATATGCCTTTCACTATTGAAGGCACTATTGGTGTTCAACGAAAACTGCTTTCTATAAAGCTAATTTGCATTCATAGCAATTTTCATAACTGGACAGAATGACTGCACGTTTCCTTTCCGATCCTTCAGACCTTTTGTTGCAATGACAGTTCCCACAGCGAAGGCGGTACAGCAAAGACCCAACATTCTTCTCTCCGAGTGATGGCCACAACAAAATGTGGGATATACACAACTGAAACTATGTCCAAGGGGGAAAAAAGAAAATCAAAGTTGGAATGGCAGGGGAAGTTGTAAGCAATTTCAGTTTGTGATACTGATATTGTAAGAAACCTCCTGCACGCAAAACAAACCACACTGTAGGCTGAACTTTAGCCACAAACTTTTTTCCCCTCATGTCCCAAGTCCCTGTCTGCAACTCTGCAAATCCAGCCTCTTTCACTGGAGAGCAAGCACACCCCAAAGTTGGCAAGTATTTTCCTTGTGGTGTTTTAGCTGCTATTAGGAAATTGCAGGGGATCACTTTCTAACAGGGGAGATGCAGTTACAAATTTAAAATTTGCATCTCATCTTTTAAATGAAGATATAGGGTGTTTTCCCTACACATTCCTGCAGTACAAATACATGTGCTTTAAAAAATTGGTTTGGCAAATAAAGATGGCAGCTTTCACATAATACATAGTTGTTGGTTATAATTTGTCCCACAGTATTCTGAGGCAGAGGGAATAATACTGCTGTAAGTTAAGATCTTTGTTGTTTTTACTGATAGTTGTACACAAAAAGTACCTGTTGAGAGACATATTTCATTTATCATAGTGATTCTGTTTTATAGGATGATCCTTTCCACAACTTGGTACTATGAAAGTACAAAAGTGGAAATAATAAAGTTTGCTTTGGTCCTGGGTCCTCTTATTCTTCCTGTAAACAGACCATAAAATCAATAAGAAATGAGCTTAGTGACATTTAAATTTGTGGACAAGTATTAAAGATGATGAAGATATTTGTTTCATAGCTGATCCCAAACAAATGGCACTGCACCAGACACTGGAAATGTTTGCATCAAAAGCCATCTGTGTGATTAGCCTCTGCCTTCATTTGCCCAGCAATTTAGGGGAAACCCAGCATTTTAGATCCCATACAGCTAAAAGGAATTCCCAAGGAGATTACAAGATTTTGATCTTATTGTTTGATTCCTGTGGCTGAGATTGAAAAGGAGCATTTCCTCAGTCTTTTCGTAAAGGGAACCCAAAGGCATTTTGAAGACTATTCACACCACTTAACTTAAAAGACTAAAAGGCTGGCTAAGTGAGCTGACAGCCTTGCTGGACTCTCTCCACAATAGGGAGAGAGAACTTGCTCCGGGGGAGGTGTTAGTTTAGCTCTGAGGGACCCTCTCGTCCTTCTGAACTGGAGAGAAACCCCAGAGAGACATGCTGCATAATTTATCTGCTGAAATTAAGCGCCAAAAATTGTGTCGTGTGAATGAACTCCCATTTCCCCTCTACTGTTTGCCTCAGCTGCTCTTCAGCACTAATTATATTTTCCTTAGGATATTTTTTTTTAACTGCAAGCTTTATTATTTTACAATATGTGGAATAGACATCTATTATGTCAGTGAAATAGGCTTTGCTTTTCCTTTTTACTGCCACCCTGACTCCTGTTTTTATGTATGAACTATTTCCCCGCAGAAATGATTTCAAAGAGAATTATAAATGCCAAGCTATTATGCAGTGATTTGATGAAGCAGTTTCCCACAAAGCAGCTTAGTTATGATTTTGACTTCCTCTTAAGATTTCTGCTGTGCAGAGAACTTTAATCCATGAGGTGAAGGTTTAACAGCATTATGATACTTGTTATGAAGGATACCAAGGGGGATGCATGGCTATGCTTTCCTGGCAATTTCATCAGAGTGCATCCAGGCTGCTGTTCTTGAGCATGTCAGGCTACACCAAAAGGCTCTTGCAGCAGCTGCATCCCAATTACCTGTGTGTATTGCACCCTGCCACTGAAGCCGAGTTCAGACTACAGGTTAGGCTTGTTAAAAGGCCAATGAAACTGAACAGTCAGTCTCAGTAATGCTAGCCACCTCACAGAACATGGCTACCTGTCTCAATACCTTTTTCAGGTAAGTACTTTATCTTTTAAACAGAAAGGAATATATACATAACTACTCAAAAAATATTAACCTACCCAGAGAGAGGAAAAAAGGCATTCCACAAATGGCATTGTTTAGCCCAAATAAAAACTTTAATATGCATGCACGTCATACATGTATTTCCATACATACGCATACAAATGTATGTAAATATCTTAATATATATATAAATATGTGTGTGCGTTTGAAAAATAGACACTGCAGATATTCAGAGCAATTTTTCTAAGACCCTTCATCGCCTTTTCCCTTTTTGAGGGGAGTGGATTTTGTGGCCTCTTACTGAAATACAGGGATACAAATTTTCTACTTTTCCTTCCAGAGGTACTGTGCCAACATAATAACACCTAATAACGCTTCTTTCTTTCACTTGCAGGTCTTTTTGTCTGTAGGTCTCAAAGAGAAGTAAAAAAACTTTCATTTCTCAGTTGGAGAAAGTGGAGAAGTGTGAAAACTTTCTCCCCTTCATCCACTCAGGAAGAGGAGGTGGTCTAATTTAGCTCAAAATCACTTGCCAAAGGCCCCAGCAAAAGTCAAGAGTCAGGGCTACAACTCAGATGGCCTGGTTTTTGGGCCAGAGCTGTGATTACCAGCCCTACCCGCCATGGTTACTGCTATGCACAGGAGTGTCAGTTGTGATGAATATACGTTTATTGGCAAGCACCTCACAACCCTTCTTCCTTATCTCTCCCTTTTAAAGATAAGCTACTTAATATTTGCCCCTGGCTGGTATCAACAAATGTGTCATGATATGCACTTACGTTGCACCCGTGTTCACCTTTTGAGCAGATGCAGGCACTTTCAGTCAGAAAATCATCACCGGTATGCTCTGTTAGTACATTTACAGTAATGAGTCAGATAAATGCTTTCTGTTTTTAAAAGGCTAGAAGCAATGCAGCAGGACAGGTTTGTCCACCCACTGCATTTTGTTCCAGCAATTCTGGCACAGAGCTGCATCTGGGATCAAATAGTCTTAGGAAGCCAACATGCCAAGCTTGAACAGTAGGCTAATGTAAATATATAATGGCGTGGGAAAAAGTCTTTTGTTTGTTAATATTAGGTGATACAGAATATCTGTTGTTCAGGACAAGGAACCAAAGAGTTGTTGGATTACATTCAGAAATGCCAAGTTGTCTTTTTTTTTCAGTGCATAGGTTGCTTTCCTCTCTGTACATTTGTGTACATGTGTCTGTGTGTTCACGCACGCAGGGGGACTTGGGAAACATTAACTAGGTGAATGCATTAATAAAGTTATCATTTCATGGACAAAAGGCAGGGGAAAAAAGCATTTAGTGGCGATCTAAACCAGAAATACCTGGAGATAGGTTGCAGCAGTGTGGTAAGAAAATACGTGCTTTGGAAGTTTCAGCTGACTACCTAATCCAAACCACTCCTGGAGGAAGGAGAAGGAATGAGGAAGTCAGTTTGCGGTCACCAGCTTCTCTGCCTGTGATACCCAGTACAGAGTTATTACAGGGCTACAGTTCAGCCAGCTTTTGACAAATGAACTACCAAGAGTTTTCTCTGCATGTTTTCTATTCAAGTGTGTTTAGTCATAAATACTTGGTTCTAATGGCATTTTCTTAGTCAAACAGAGCCACTCCTAAGCATTAATAATACATTTTATTCTTAGTATAAGCCTCTGAACAAGATTCTTTTATTTTGGTTAAAGGTCTCTTTACAGAAGTTGAATATCCTGGATTTTTTTCACCCACACTAATGTTGACTAATTATACCCCTAGCACTCTTCACCTCCAAGCCTTTTGCAACAGTCCATATGTTCCGTGCTGAAAAGTTTCCATGAAAAAGAAATAATCCCTCTGATAGCCAATAAAATTATCAAATTAATTTTATAAAAAGAAAAAGGTATTGCAAACGGATACAGGTGTCAGGTCAGAATATCAAATTTACTTGTTCCCAAGGCATTTACTCATTCTCAGCTTCTCTAGTCTTCAGGTTCATCAAACAGCAACTTGATTGTATTTTGAAACTTAATATTAAAATAATAATGTATGTATGGAAAATGTTTGCTTTTAATCAGAGCATATTTTTCAAATTATATCACCTTCAAAAATAAGGGGAAGAACTTAATTCCAATAATTTTTATAAGCAGATAATAGGTCATATACCCCTTTGGTAATGGTTCCCTGAAGTGTAAATTAAGATTTAATAAGTCAGATGCCCTCTACTAATGTTTGAAACCTTTTTATAGTCTTTGACTATATATGAGCAACTCAATATTTATATGTAAAACACATTTAGTGAACATACCAGCACTGACAATTTTAGTCTTCAAGTATACCTCTTTCCTTTTTCTTGCCATCTAAAATTATGCAAGAGCAAAGACAACAAACAGAAACCGATTTTTTAAAAAAACAGACAAATGGATCTTTTTCCACGGACCTCCATTTGCTTTCCTTTAAAAACAGTACCTCCAGTTTTCTGTTTAAAACCTTTGGCATTCAAGAGATGCCTCTTTTCCCTAGATGGTTCACTTGAGCTTCTTTCTCCACTTCAGCTTTTTAGCAAGTTACACTCCCTCACAATCTGATGCCTGTTCAAATGTCTCTACTCAAGCTGAGACAGATCCAAAAAGTACTTGTAGAGGGTGTTGGCCCCAGTCCTGAAAGCCTTTCTGCTGGCACTTTAGAGCAGTGAAGTGTTTGCTCGCTCCCATCGTCTCCAGCTGAAAGAGGAGGAAACTGAGCTTACCCTCCAGCCTTGGATGACTGCAAGGTAAGCCACATTAATTTCAGGAGCAATAAATCAAATTAGGCCCTGCTCAAACTCTTGACCTGAAGCTTGTCAAAGGTGATGGTTATCACCAAATTCAGCTCCAACTCTATGTCCAGCCGGGCTGGACTAGAGGATGACGTGACCTTAATGAGGCAGTTTTCTAAGTCCAGCTTCAAAAGTGATTAAATCCCTCTGATTCTGACTTTTGAACACCGCATCCTAAATAACTGAATTCAGTTCTGAAAAATTTGAATGTTTTCTTTAAAAGCTTTGTGCTTAGCATAATTGCCATACTTTACTATCCTTCAGTAATTAAGCTACTGAAAAAAGGCTTCTCAACAAGGGATTTTCAGGATTCATCTCAAAATTATGATGTAGCTCTCACACTCAACAGAAGCACCAGAAAGAAAAAATCAAATCCCAAAAGCAATCACATGAAGATTAAAAATTTGAAACTACAGAAAAGATGGAGTCTGTGCAGAACAGTAATGTTAGCACAGAAGCTGCTCATTATCTAATTGCAGCAGTTACAAGGCTGGCATGATTGCACACATATAACATATTCACACACTTACCGTGGTTGGAAACCCAACCCCCAAAAACCTGTAAAAGAACTTTGCAAAATAAATTTCTTTGGTGAAAAAAGAGAGGTTAATCAGGAAAAAGATAAGACAGAGTCAGGGTGAATCTCTGAATTTGACCATAAAAATGGGAGAGTAGCAAATGAGAAAACTTTTGAATAGGCTTCCTGAATGTCTTAATTTTTATTTAATTTTAATTATATATTTTAATATGTTTAAGCTAAAAGCTCAAAAATGGGGAAGAAACAAGATACAGAAAGATTTCACAATAATCGGACTGAAACAACTTATCTGCTCCAAGTCAAACCCTATCTTTGATCCAAGAAATCCCAGAACTATAAATTTTTGTGATCCTTTGGAAAGAGAATAATTTTTAGGATTCTCTTTTTGTGTGCGTGTGTGATAGGAAAATAATTTTATTCCTTGCTTAAGGAGTATGTTACTTCTTTGAACACTTCTCTTCAAATGGAGCCCATAATCTTTCTTCCCCTCCTGCTTTGGTTAAAAAAAAAAAGTCCATGTGACAGGGGTGGAGTTTCATATTTCAGCTCCAAAAGAAGACAGCTCCTTCTTTTTCCTCTCTCTAAGCCTTCTCAGGTATATACTATGTATTATAAGAGGTCATTCTTCCAAGTTCAGACATCCAAAACAAACAAAACTGAAACATACCACCATCTCCATCTTAGAAATATGTAAAGCCAAAAGGTGGTACAAGTATTTTTTGAAAGGTAGTGGGACTATAAACAAAAAAACAACCCAAGACACGAAACAACATTTAGAAGTAGTAGAAGCCTTATATTAAAACAAAGCCAGGGTGTCATGTTCTCTCACAGTTTTTTAAATAAACACAAGTGATTAAATAAGAGCTTATTGCCTAGACTGGAGACCTCATTTGTGAAATACTGCCCAACAACTGAGTAGTTTCCCCTTTTCCTTCATTCAGGAAACACTAGTAGAACTCTATCCTGCCGTCAGGTGTAGCAGAGGACACTTCAGAATGACCAAATCAAACCTGGGAAGCCAGGAAGCCCACGCTGGGTGTAGCAAAGCACAGGCTAGCACAGGTTTTTCAACATCCTCCCAGCCGTTTGTGAAACACAAAAATACTCATACCATCACTATGGTATTGATGGCATTTAAGGCATCACAGGCAATTCATGGCTAGAGTTATTTTCAGCCATAACTACAGCCTTGACTTTTCCTCAGCACCAGGTACTACTTTTACATCCTCTGAGGAAGAAGAGGCCAGAAGGCAAGTCTCCAAGGCTTGATTTTGGGAGCTACGGGTGAACTGCTGGAAAACAGTATTCTGACATTGGTGTGGTCATTTCTGCTTATCATGGCACCACCTCAGGAGAACACTTGGTGGCCAGCGATGGAGAAAGTATTTAAGAGACAGAGGAGTGAGATGCAGTCAATGCCCAAGCACAGATCTCTTCTCAGTTTGCACTACAGCCCAATGCTAACAGCTCCCTACTGAATCCCACAATATTTAGCCTCTATCAATTGGAAAGCCCCGGGTCATATTTGTTTTCTTGGTGCTCTCCCAACAGCTGGTGGCAAGTGTTTCTTGTCAACACCAGCGGCAATTCAGTGGAAAACAAACATGCTCCCACGAGAGCGTGTTGTTACACACCTTCAGCACAGGTTGCAGAGTCACTCCAAGTGTGGATGCAGAAAACAGCCATCTAACCTTCCCCCAGCTAATAAAGCAAATGTACCATTCATGTTATTTTGGCTGGGGCATGTGTCAGGAAATCAGAGGCATGGGGGACCCCATCTGCTCAGGGGATTGGACTGGGAATTGCTGCCCAGCCGCCAGCAAACTGCCCTGTCGCGGACCGAGGAGCCGGAGAGGCGCAAGCCAAGCTTTCAGCACACCTCGCCGCGTCGCTCGCAGCTCGCGCTGAGGAGATCCTGTTTGCATACTCAGGGCATGAATAAAGGCGAAATTTTCCAAACTATTTTAATGTAAATACAGGGGCGTCCAGGGCTAACCAGCATGGCAGTTTGACTGGGATGACTGCCAAGGAACAAATTTAATGCAATGTATTTCATTTACTCCTAAACAATAGGTAAATGGCACTCTCTTGCTGCTTAAATGGCATACCCACCGCTGTCTACGTGTCTGCCCACAGGTGTTATGCAGTACGAACACTTACCCTCTGTTAGCATAAATTTGTTTGCTTGTGTTTGCTTCCCTCTTCCAGCCCGGCTGCTAAGCCTATCAAAGGTCCCAAGCTAAACAAGTACAAACACTGCTTGCAAAGTGTGTAGGCAGCAATTAAAGCACACCGAGGTAGGGTGCAGTGTTTTAATCGCGCTGGCCAGTGGCCAAGGAGCTGCAGAAGTGAATTGTGCTTCCCCGGCCACGCAGGAGGAAAGAGGAGGAATTCCCTTCGTGCCTCTTAACGTGTTGCTATCGCCAGCACTCCTTCGTTTCAGAGCTGCCCCCTTGCCCGTGCATTTCTACCTGCTGTCAGATATTCACCTGCCTATTCTTAAAATTATGCCTTCACCACAACTATTCTTGCAACCGTATTAAATAGTCCCATTTTTTTCCCTGGCAATGATTTGCAACTAGCAAACAAGCTGCTACTGAAATGAATTTATTACCCTATTTGAGCAGATGCTGATGGCTCTTTGTTGGTTTTGCAGTATTCATGAAAATTCACTACCGAAAAGAAAATAGAGAAAATATTTTACTATTACACAATAACAGGGGGAAAAAAATAACTTTTTTAAACATTGAACCAAGATATTTTATCACTTTACAGACTTAAAAACGAGCATGCAGAGAAATGGTGTGCTGCATGGTAATCAAAATACTTTGTACCTTTTGGGACAAAAATCTGGTATAGTAATGATGATGGTAGCAAAAAAAGCTGCTAATTCTATGAGTTTTTCTTCCTGGTATTTTTTTTTTTCAGTTATTTGGTGTACACCATATGATAAGAAAATAGATTTAGCTCATGTAGCATTTCCTTTGGATGTAGATATGGAAAAAAAGTTAAGAAAATCCCATGGTTCACTGCAGTGCTTCCAAAACTTTCAGCTTTCTATTAGTTTTTCCATTGCTGTGAAATAACTGGAAGTGCATCCTGGATATTAGCATACAAATAGTATGCATAATTCAGTATAAACTAAATTGTTTATAAACATCAAATATTATTTATAGCGCCCTCTCACACACACATCACCATGGAAACAAAGTAATTGCCATACCATTAGGATGCAATTTCTCTGCACAGTGAGGGAGAATGGCAATTTATCTACATCTGGGTGGTTTCATGTTACTGTTTGTGGTCGCAGTTCTCCTCTCCCAAGCATCTTTTGGATGTGAAATTAGTTTTGATTACTAAAGAAAAGATTAGATCAATTTAAGAGTGAGACAATTTGAAACAGAAGAGCACATGTGAAAACACTGCAATTATTGCACAGGAGTGATGTGAACTATTCAGTAATGGGGATTCAAAGACAAACTGAGGAATTTCAAGCCCAGCTTAAGGTCACTGTAGGCCAGTGTTTGCCATCTTGCTGTTGCTGATGGTCAATGGCTGCTGCCATTTGCTTGCTGGCTGGTAGCCTAAATGAAGTAGTATTGATTACAGATTCAAAAGGTAAAAAACTGGGATTAAGAGACATCCTTGTTTATAATCATTCTAGTGAGCTGAAAGATTGCATGACCAGAGAAATGGTTTCCCTCCTTAAAAAAAATGGAGTATATGGAGCACCAATTAAGTGTAAACAAGGTTTTATCAGAACAGGTTAGGGGCAGAGTTTCTAAAGTATATATATGCCTACATATGCAGATAGGCATCTCCTGAGATTTATTTTTTTTTAAAATATGACTAAGAATATAAGGCATTAAGATCATTACTTTCTACCTGGCACTTGAAATAGAAACATCTTCTTAATACCTAACAGGGTTGATAACAAGATCGCCACACCTTGGGAATAACAGCTTCCTGCTTGGTCATCCCTGCATAGCAAGAGCCCTCTAAGAGAGTTAACATAAAATAGATGATAATTCATCACAGCATCTTACTAGCCCAAATTAAACCATGGCTTGATTTAATCTTATACATTTAAACACAAGAAAACACGATAAAATTTCCAGATGAAATCATCAACCAAGATGTGCAGGAGGGGACTGAGAAAATCCTTGCCATTTTGATGAAAGGTTCACACTGAGGCAAAATTGCTGCAGGAAAAACTCCCAGAGATGTTAAACCAGAGTCACGAGGTTACTCTGAAAAGATTGGATGCAGGAAGTCCCATTACTTCATGAACTGAGTTTATTCCCCAGCTAGATTTCCTATGAACTGACCTGCGTTCTGTCTCACTAAAGAGTGGTCCTGAATTCAGAATGGAAGATTCCTTTGTGCAATCTGTCCTAATAACAGTGAAACCAGAATGGCTTCTATTTTGCTGAAAGAGACTCTTTCTCAGAAGGGGGAAAAGGAAGAGTCTGCTCCCTCTTTGAAGAAGGAAATGCTGCAAGGTACTTTTCAGAGCCTTTAGGATAAAAAAACCTGCTCGAATAAACACAGGGTATAATTATCATCATCTGTCATCTTTGTGAATCCATACATTTTATATTCCACTTAAAACATGAAAAAAAAAATCCTCAGTGGGATGTCTTCCAGCAAACCAATTTAGCTAATGAGAGTGAATATCAATGACTGCTGGCTAATCAGAATGGTATTAGCATAAATTTTACTTAATGAGGATATATTTGCCTAGTGCCAGGAGCAAAATGGTACTGAGCTAGAGTGTGAAAGGCAAAGGATGGATAAGTCTGAGCTGGAAAAAAAAATAGCAGCACAAATAAATAGAAATGTATCTGAGGTCATAGTTATACTAGCACTTTTTTATGCAACCTGGAACTTTAACCTCACTTGAGGCTTTCCAAACTTTTTTGTTATTACAGAATCTTATCCACCCTCTAACTGTGATGAATTAAATACCCTGGGGAACAGCCCGACAAGAGATTCAATTGAACTCTCTTAACCTCAGGGTAGGTGGATCACTGAGGAAATTTGCTTTCTTTTTCATTTAAGGCATGCAATACAAACGCTTTGCTGCACTTGGAAAGTATATTCTTCCTTTGTGCATTGTGTAAGTCTCTCTTCTGAAAAATGCCCAAATATTACTCTCAGCTTCAAATCCAGCAATGTTACATTGCCCTCTGTCTGCCTGCGAGCGATCTCAGGCGGAAAATTTCCTTTGGCCGCTTTTGTCTTGAAGGAGTTAAGTCCCAGCAGCATCCAAGTGCTGTTGTGCACACAGCGTTTCTTCCTTTTTATATAGGCTCCATATTAGACAGCCTGAGAAGTCTCCAGGAACAATATGAAAGATTTTTGTCTACAGTAACATAAAGGAGTTAGAGTTCAATGCTTTCACAAAATATTTAATCTTGTGAAATGTTATTTGTAGTGTCATTCTTGTATATACCTGCTTTGAAATTCCTAACCTTAGATTCTTCTATGTAAAGGAATATAGGGCACAAGTGTTCTTACCTTTGATATACTATAGGATCTAACAATATTTAACTGGTGAAGTCATTTATGTTTCCAAACCTGTGTCTCAAATATGCTTGGGAACGTGGAAACTCACAATGCCCTTATTCATGACATCAAAATCAGTTCCATGGTAACACATTGTGATGACAAAATACACAGATTGCAAGGTCACAAGTCACACTTAAGAACAGGCAGGGGAGAAATTGTTAGTTTAATGAATAACATTAGCCAATTCCAATAGGAATAAAAATAGAGAAAAAAATAAAGTGCCTAAAGTAAACGCCCTTAAATGCACTTCAGAACCATTTCATCTTAAGTAGTTCTTCAAAGGCAGAAGGCTTCCGCAGCTTTCACCTCTGGAGCACATAGAAGCCCACGTTAAAAAGAAAAGAAATACGCTGCACATTAATGATGCCACTAGCAATGCTTTTCCTCTATACGCACAGAGAGAAACGGCAACTACAGGGAAGAAATTTTAGCAGAAAGGGAGTCATACTAACTCCAGGCTAAAGGCTAAAGCAACTACTGATTCTTACACTTTGCAAGGCCTGGTTGTTCACACACAGTGATGAGCCGGTTTTGAAGCTTGCATTTCCTTGGTCTACAGCCAGATATTTGAAATATTTCCATCACAGAAGTCAGCAACAGTGACTGTGGTACAGATCCTTCCAATGAATTTGAAGTGATTCCTTCATAGCTTATTTACTGAACACAGTATCACAAGAAAACAATTTGAATTTATAGGGTTTTAACATATACAGACCACCTCTGAAGTGTAAGTCCTTTTGCTGCAAGGACCCTAATATATGCAGGTATGAGAAATCACTGCAACTAGCTTGTCACCTACGTAGATAAAGCCTGCAAAGGGGGAGAGGAAGTAAAAACACATAAGGCAAAATTGCCAGCCTGGTGTCTGAACAAATGCTGGATGTCTCTTTGACATCACCATCAGATTTACTTGTAACTTCTCAGAGCAACAACAGGGAAAATTTTGAGTACTTCAAGCAAATGAACCAGAAAACCCTGTGGTTAAGGAAATGTTCTTGCATAGGGCATGTCTTAGGTGCTAGGTGGATGGTGTATGAAGTTACAGTACAAAAAGTGACAAGACCACATTTGAGTGAGTTTCGCTTTCTAACTCTCACGATTGAAACCTTCTTTGAATTTGCAACTAAAATATATCATATACAATCTGTTCGATGCAACTGTGTCATAAAATTGGCACTGTATGTTCTATGCTTACCACAGTCTGAAAGGTCAAAGGAGAGGATTGATTTCCTTTAACCTCCTGTTTAAATAGCATCTTATTTTTGTTAGAAAAGATGTTATATTTTTTTTTACCATATCATGGCACACAGCCCTACCCCAATACCTCCTTACATAAACAATGTCTGAATAGACAAAAAAACAAATTGCAACTTAAATTTTACAAGGAGAACCTCAGAATAATTTTCTTTCCATAAAGCAGAGTAAAAGATGTGAAAAGTGGGAGCATTTCAAAATAAATTGGGGAAAAGCATCTTTGATTTTATTTAAATGGCGTAAAATCACCGGATTATTCAAAAATAATGAAGCATGCTTTGGTAAGACATTAGCATTTTTAACATATTCCTGCACGGTGGCAGTGAAGGGGATGGTAAAAATCCCTCTGTATTACATGAAATGGCTTGACAGTTGCATACATACTTAACCACAGGTGGGGGGTTCTTCTTAATTTGGTGTCTATCATGTGATGCTTCATAAGCAAAGAATAGCAGGCCATGCTGCTTTATTCAGTTGGGTTATGCTTTTACTCTTTCTTCCTGCATGTGAAAAGCATAACAGAGAACTAGCAGAGCAGAAGTAAGATGTGTTTTGTTAGTTGTCTGAAGCCCTGGGGCCCGGAACCGGATAAGTCCTGATATTATACCCTGGACTGAGCAGAATAAATCCATTTTGTTTCCTCCAAACATTTACCCATTAAAAAAATATGAGATAGAAAAACAGACTTTGCTGTCTGCATGCCTTCTTGTAAAGCTTGTATTGTGGAAATGTCAGAATCATTAGGTCATTGGCATATATTTTGCAAGCTAATGCTTCTACTTTAATTCTCACTGGGGACTGCATGTCTGCTTTTCAAATAAAACCCAGACTGAAGAAGGTGAAGAGAGCTTAAAACGATGTTGGTAACGCTCTGTGATGGCTGATAACACTTCTAGATATGAAAAAATTAGGAAATATCAGCCCAGGTTGATACAATTACAGCTATTAAAGTATCTACTCTAATACCAAGCCCCACAACAGTAATTGGTAAGTGTTAAACTTGCCTCGTAAATATTTGTGGCTTCTTTTAAATGATGTTATAGACACATGACTGAATAAAGTTTTTAAATAAATACAGTACAAGGAATAAATTTAATATGTGAAATTATGCACATAATAGGAGAAGCACGGTGGGTTATCCTTCAGAGAAGACAAATGGATGAATTTGCTCCTGGATCACCGAAGACAGATGCAGAAGAAGCAGTCATGAAAAAGACAAGCCCCATTCCAAAAATAGCTACTTGTCTCTCAAAACATATATCACTGATAAAATCTGGCATGCATTGAAGAAAGAGGTTAATACTAGTAGACATAATAATGGAAGTAGAAACACTCTCAGCTCACAACTGGAAAAATACATCTTGAACTTGCAGCAGTAACTCCTCTGCCTGAACGCTTACTCCCCACATCAGCTTTGCAGCTCTTTACAGACACACACCCGCCCGCTTTCTTCTGTGATCAAGCACAGAAGCGCCTCTACTCCCGAGAGAAAGACGGATTCTTTTGCTAATAGTCCTGCCCTCGCAGAAGCCAACCTGGCTCTCCTGCTCAACTCCTGTAGCCCTGCCAAAGGCTCCCAGCAGGGAGCGGGACAGGGTTGGCACCTCCAGGCTTTCCACCTTGAGCTTGGGGCTTTAATGAGCTTGAAATAGCCAGGGAAAACCCAGCCAAAACCACCGAGTGCTACCTAGTTTAGTAGCATGGCCAGTTTAAACTGTACGAAACCGCAAGGTTTTGATACCGGTTTATAAATCAACTCAGGTTTATTTGAAAATGAATTTAGAGTCAGCAGGCAAGTTAGTGAACTTGAACAAACCTTCGGACAAACGCAGTTTTCATTCTGAATTTCTAAGCAAATCCTCAAACTAAACAAATCTCATGCTGTTTCTGTTTTCATTGTGGACATCTTGCACAGCCCTAATTAGCTGCAGATTTCTGGGTCCATTTTTACTTTTCTGATCCATATTTTGCGGTTGCATGCTCCATAACAATCCTACAGAATATATCCGGACGACTTTCACGGGAACTTCATGTACTGTGTTACAATGGCTTAGAGTTACATTGCTTCAAAACATAGGAGAATCAGCTGTGAACACTGAAAGGTGCTATTTCACCTGGCATTTTTCAAGCTAACCATTTAATTTCTGAGTACGTTAACAAACCAAAAACTTTCTGGTAAATTTCTATGAAGTGAAAATGCCAGACCCAAACACATCACAGGCAACGCACAAGCGTAACTCTGCAGCCATCAGAGCAGAGATATATTGCAAAAGCTGAATCTTGCTCTGATAGAGAAAACTTTCCGGTTTTGCTGATCTCTTTCTTCAGCCTGATCTCACTTACATTGATTTTAATTAAACCCAGTGTGGCTTTACAACTGATGCTGTGTATTACAGACAAATCTACAAAAATTGTTCTGTGCCATTCCTCTGAAACTGTAAGAATGAGAATTGCATTATCCTACACAAATAAAAGATGAGTTTACAGGCATTCAGCTTTTATTTGTAAGTGCCCTCTGCTTTCTACACTGCAAAACTGGGTGAGATGATCACTAAATAACTCCTTAGAAATGTAAAATTAAATTTTATTCTACTCACGATTCATTCTTGTGCTTCAACTAATACTTGAGCAGTTCAAAGCATATTGGAAAAAGGTGAATTCCCAAAAGCTTGAAATAAAATAATATTCAATACGTATGCCCAAAACCTGTTCAGAATATAGTCTATGCAATGTAAACAATCCTGTAAAAGCAGCACTCTCTGACAAAGAGCAGAACATCATCTTAAGTATCAGTATCTTCAGTGAATGTCTGTGAGAAATAATTCAGAGAGGAAGTCAGTTCACCGAACAAACTGAGGCAATCTGAATTAACAGTTGCTTTAAAATATTGTGGAAGCCAAGTAAGTTTGGAAACATTTTAAAAAATTAACAAGTATTATCACAATCAGCTTTGGACACAAATTTTCTCTGATTATTGGCTCAGTGGCACATCCATTTAATTTTAAATGTTGTACAAAAAGAATTTTACAAGTATTGGCCTCCTGCGCTTTCCTTTCCAGATCAAGCACAAGAATAGCTGGAACATGATTAAAAAGACAACCGTATTATTGCTCCTGCGAAAACGACAGCAATGTTTTTGTGGGTTGGAGCAAAAGAAGACACATGCTGCAAGAGAACTAGCCTTCCAAAAGGCACAGAGTGTTTTAATTTTATCCTGTCCTTAGACTTAGCTGACTTCATGGAGAGCCCTCTCTGCCTCAGTTTCTCACCAATTCCCTCTTTTCACAGGCTGTTTATGTGATAGTTTATAAGTCACAATGCAAAATTCTCATTGGAGTGATGATCGCTCCTGAGCATTATCTGGTGCCACAAATTTGGAGGCAGCCTCTAGAGCTTGAGGAAAAGATAAAAGGATAAGGGCAGGGCTCACATCAGTCACAGCACTGCTCCAATACATCTGGCACACAACTGGAAGAAGTTCGAAGTTCAAGCAATGTTCTCCTCTTCATGAGGACAATGACTGGGGAGACACTAAAAGTAGCTATTATTTTCACAGTACTGGGTCAGAAGCACTAGATTTATAGAGGAGAAGAGCAACCTAGTTGCCATGCTAAATCACAAAAATCACAACAATACAATTTTGGGAAAAAATAAGCTATGGGGATAGAAATTTCCTAGGCGAGATGAAAAGATGGAAAGCCTTTTGAGGTATTTACAACAATTTTTTGACTGTGACTGCTTAAATTTGTAATCAAATTTTGATTTGGTTCTGTGGAGCACAGAACCAAAACTGAAGAGGAAGACTGATCTGATTTAGATACCAAAAGGAAGCCCATAGAATATGGAAACAGGGACCTGCTACCCAAGAGGAATAGAGGTATTGCTTTAGCTGGCAGGGGTGGAACTGGGAAAGCCAAAACTCAGCTGGAGCTGGCACTAGCAAGGGATGTGAAGGACAAGAAGGGTTTTTTGTAAGTACATTGACAGCAAAAGAAAGGCTAAGAATGGCATGGGCCCGTTGCTTTTTGGGTTCTAGTGGCAAAGGACATCTAAAAAGCTAAGTTAACATGATGCCCTTTTGCCTCAGTTTTCACTGGCAGGCTTTGCCTCCAGACCTCCCAGACCCCTAAGCCTCCCAGCAAAGTCCATGGGCATGGAGCTGTACCCACAGCAGGGGAAGACAAAGTTCGGAGTCACAGAACCTACTTGGAAATACTGAGCTCCATGGATTGGAACAGACAGGTTCGAAGGTGCTGAAGGAGCAGCCCAACATCATTGTGAGGCTGCTTTCTGTACTCTTGAAAGGTCATGGCAGTCGGTGGAGATTCCTGATCACTGGAAAAAGGCAAATATCACACTCATCTGCAAGAAGGTGGCAGGGAGGATAGTCCAGGTCTATTGACCTCACCCAGAGTCCCTGGGAAGGTTGTGGAGCAACTCCTCATAGAAGCCGTTTCCAGGCATCAGAGGGGCAAGAAGGTGACTGTGAGCATCCTGCATGGATTTACCAAGGGCAAAGGATGCTAATCAACCTCATTGCTTTCTCTGACAAGGTGACCGTTCCTCTGGACAAATGCAGTGAGGAAAGCAGTGCATGTTGTGTGCTTTGGCTTTAGAAAGGCTTTGACACAGTGAAACCCCAGGACAAAAAGAAACAGAGTGTGCATACCCCTACTGTGAAGAGGAAAAGAGAGGAAAACGTTGTGCACTCTTTTCATATACAGCTATAACCAGTAACTGAAATACCGTGTTTTTATTGGTTAAACTTTGGTGTGTAAGTTGTTCTCACACCCAGAGAGTGTGTACAGGCTGCTAGTTAGCTGAAGTTACAAAAACAGTTTTGGAAAGAAAACCTATATGAAAATTGTTGATATGAGTTGATAAAAGCTTTCTTTGATGACACTAAAGTGAAATCAAACCGTTACGTGTTGATATGACTCCATGTGAAAGTATAACAAAATCTTGAAGAAATAACATTTATAATTGTTTTCTTATAAAACATTTTCAGGAAAGGGAGTACTTACTCAAGGGGTGAAAATGCCAGATATGAGGTTGTTAAGAAAGTGAATACAGTAGGAGGAAGAAGCCACTAAAAGGCAGAAAGTATATTCTCAGATGTTTTTAATGGCATAGAAAACCTATCAACAGACTACAAAATACAGTTAACAGAACTCTATTTCCCTCCTGTATGTGCGCCAACACATACTTTGAAGTGTACTTAGACTAAAACTTCAGGAAGAAATTAGACTTATTACTCTGAATCTAGCAGAGAGTACTGATGCAGTTTTAGAAGGGGTCTTATCCTTATCAGCTCCATAAGAGAAAGAAGAAACTCATTGTCCACATCTGCCTCCTAAGGGGCAAGCCAATGCTTGTGTACAGAACTCCACATATCTATCAGGAAAGACATGTCTTTATAGATGTATTTTGCTTCTCATCTCACCCTAAGTACTTCAAACAGGTTGTGGAAAATTTCATTACAGAGTTCATGTCTGTGAAATTTAAACTTAGTCCCTCTGAACACAATGCTTTACTGTAACTTCTAGACTCTGCACCCTTTCACAAAAGGATATCCAAGCATGGGAAGATACTGAAGTTTACTGATGGCATTTTGCTCTGGGTAAAAAGAGTGGAACGGTACTGCAGACAGGGAGCCAGCAGTGTAAGTTTGGAGCTTGACAGACGGCAATGTAAATGTTAGGGGTGAATAATTAACTTATGCAGGAAACCCAGGACTGATCTAGGGGCCCTGCTAGGCCTTGGGGGATTATAGATGGTTATCAATATTTCTCTACTTACAGAGAAGAAAAGTACACAGGAACAATAAATTTGGCTGAAAAAGTTGTATCCAATCTGGCTGCTGGAACTGTGGATCTAAAAACTTTAATCTGCAAAAAATGGATAGTCTATGAAAGATGCTAATCATAACAATTGGCCTAGAAACAATTTCTAAAGAAGACACAATTCCTTTGATTCTCGGATGGCAATTGCTTTACACAATTGTCAACTGAGCCCAAAATGTGAGACCTCACAGCAACATTTTTGCAAAGATGGCAAGCACCAAAGACTGCAGTTAATGCTGCAGGAAATCTAAATCAAGCTGAATGCCAGTGAATATGGACAGGAAAAGGAAAACTCTCTGGTGTTTATGCATGCATGAAAAACCCAGTTCCTCTTGCAGAAACACACTGCAACCCCTTCTGACAATGGCGGAGGAAAGGGTTTCACAAACACAACTTTGCTTGAAAAGGTTATTCTTTTAGTTACAGTTGGATGATTTATAGCTAGAATATAAACCTGGAAAAGACCTCGTGTCAGCAGACACTCTGTCTGAGCTTTCAATAAAAGAGAGGTAATACAAACACCAGAGTCTGATGTTGTTCATGTAAATAGGTTCGAGAAAATTTTCTTAGTCTCAGACAGGATGCGGTCTGTCACTGCAAGAGATCGCAATGCAAAAATTAGACTTTGCAAAAGGTAATCTCAGTAATTAAGGCTGGCTGGCCTTCCGAACGTAAACCTACTCCTTTTAACAACTTTGAAGGAGAGATTTATGTTGCAGATGGTACTCTACTCGAAGATTCTAGATTGGTAGCGTATAAAATTTTAATGTAGAAAATAAGACAGTGAGTACATGAAAGGTGTGTGGATACCAAGAGTTGAGAAGGCTGGTTAGAAACACATTTGCCTGCATTCGCCTGCATTTCCCCAGGGGGGAAAACCATACTACTACAACAAATGTAAAAAATAGGAATATTGAGAAATTGGGCGGAGAGGGGAAGGGGGAAAGAAGCTGTGACTAATTTTAAACAAGGTTAGATTTATAGGCCACATTTGGGGTATATAGTTTTACATGCATAGATGAATATTTATGTTTTGGTTGTGGATTATTACCCTGAATTTCCAGAAATATCACCATTAGAGTATGCAACTATGAAATACATGGTCTCACATATAATATTTCTGTTTGCATAGAAGTTACCTGCCTTGGAGAACTAATGATGGTATTAATACATTTTTGTAAATTTCTATAAATATACTGAAAGAAATAAGAAGGAGAAGACATATTGTGACAGTGTATCACGTGACTTAATGTCTTTGTAGTCACAAAACAGCACAAACAAGGTATTTGACAGCAAATGCAATTAAAAAAAATTACTTCTTTCATGTAAAAAATGTTTATTAATTTCTCTGAAATTACCAAGACATTCCACACAAATAATGTCCACCTTAAACCTTCACAAAAGAAAGGAAAGATCAACATACTGAAGCTCCATGACCCACACTGGAGCAGACTAGAAAAGGCAGAGGGGATCAGCCAACGTAAGTTTAAGGGACTGAACAAAACATTGTGGAGAGCTACAAGCAAAGGAGCACCAGTCCACAGCCTGACAGAGCACTGTGCAGAATTGCTACATCATCATTTAAATTTTTCCCTCTTCTCTATGGAGAAATGAAAGAGTAATAGGTCTTTGGTGAGGTCCAACACCTTATTTTGTCTACTTAGTCGACAGTGATGAATATAATCAGCCTGATCTCTCTTTCTCCCAAACTCTTCCTGTGAGCAGTTATTAGCTTACAGTGAAAATGCCAAGTGATTTCTTGGCCACCACCTCAAGACAGGAGACAAGCCTCACAGAACTTACAGTTCAGGTAGACAATCATGATGATGGCAGATGGGCAAAGGGAAGTAACAGAAGCTGAACTCTAAGAGACAAACAGAGGGAAAATAGACTCACTAATTTCTTTACTATGTTACTAAAAATTTCCCTGTCTGTCTCCTTCAGCATCTTCTTTCAAGATGGTTTAAAGAAACAAGTCATCTGGGAAAGTGAGTTTTGAAAAGGAGAAGATAAAAGACAGACAAGACTCATAGCATGTGTATTAATTTGCTCCAAGGAAAAAATGCCCAGAGACTAAAGGGGCAATGTTTGCCCCTACTCAGCTGTATTACTCATCCAGAATTGAACAATGGTAGTAGTTCAAGATTCCTGACTAAATTTCCAGATTTGCAAGCAGACATCTATGGATTTATTATAGCCATGTGGCCTGTCTTGACCCCTCCCTAGATCTCTGCCCCATTTTGTGCATTTAGACCTCAACAGAGGAAAAATAATTTATAAATGTACTTAACTTTAAAGGTGATTAAAGTCTACAGACATCAATTGCAGGTAAGCACATAATTGCTTATGTCTAAAATAAAGATGAGATTTGTACACTTTAAGTGCATTCCTAAGAGGATTTCTTACAGGAGATGTTTTCATCTTGTTTTGCTCACCTGTAAACTCTAGCAAAAAGATTTCTGTAAAGAAATAAAAGAAGAAATGCTTCCTTGACAGGGATGTTTGAGTAAGAAACAACATTTCGACCTGCTTGGAACATAGTATATTTTAACATATAATAAGTTTTTCAAGCATTTGTAGTACCTGTGTGAAGGGGGCTTCAAGACAGTGTAACCTTCTGATTTTTCAAGTGTAATGTCTATCCCTCTACTTTTGATTCAGCCACAGTAAACAAGAAAGCTTCCTTTCCTTTTTGTTAGGGCTGTTTGATGCTGTTTGCTTGATGTGAATCAAGCGTTGAGTCATATCAAATGCAAATCAAGTCCTTTTGCAGTATGATTCATAGCTGCCCTCGGTTAAGGGGGTAAGAAGAGATGAGAAGGGAAACATTACATTTCTGGACAATACTGACTGAGGGCTGGTGTGACTCATACTTAAGAGGGCCGATAGGCACTTTCAAGTCATAGGAGATTAAGAAGCAACTTCAAACGGGGCTTTGAAAGGGAGAAGAAAACAGGAACTGCAATAAGCAGCACAGTAATACACATGGCCACATCCTGAAGTCCTCAATGATGCAAAATTCCCATTGACATTAACTTTATGGTTTGCAAGCACCAAGCTTAGAGTTCATGGTTTAAGATTGACGGTCAGTTAGCTGGGAGTTTCAAACAGCAGAAAGTCTACTCAGTAAACTTTTAAAGTAATTATTTTTTGGTCAGATTTTGTAACAAACAGGAGCTCAGAGAGCTGTATGTCATTTTCTGCGAAAAGGTTTCCTTCTCATATACATGGCATTGTTATGAAAACTGTGGACATATCTGTGGTTACAAGGAAGAGGATATGGAAGGGGTTATTTCTATTTGCTGAAAATTAGATGTGGAGGACAATTCTCAGGGAAGTATCAAATAAATTATTTTACTTTCATTTTTAATTTTACTCTATATGGGAAATTGCTATGGAATTAGAAAAATGCCCGCCCATACAGCAAAGCTTCTCTTTGCTGATGGCAGAGAGAGAAACATGTTATAATATCAGTAAGTCAGAAATGTACCCACTTTTGTTATTTACCACAGACAGAAATAACCATTTATTTGCAAACATAGGTGAAGAGTACTTTTTCTTTAGTTCACTAAAAATGAAAGAGGTTTTTGAGTATTCCTTCAAAGACTATTTTTTGGGTGTGTGGTTTTTTTAAATTAAAGCTTGTTCCACGTATTACTTTCTTATCTACCACATATATTACTGCACATGAGCTCCTTTTGCATTTGGCTACACTGGATTTAATTGCAGAATCTATACTGCTCTCTTTGGAAGACAAAGAATCAATATGTCTTTTGTGTATGAGCAAAATTCTGCCTTAATCCCATAATAATTTTCTAATTCCTTTCATATTCTTGTAACCGGTTCTTAAGACAAAAACTTGTCAAAAAGGCTTTAAAACAAAGTCAATGCATTGCTCAACTAGTTTAAAAAAGAGCAAGGTAGAAGAAATTTACCTATTTTTAGGGGAGCAACAAAACAAGTACTTTAAAGAGTTCAGATGACTTGGTTAAGAACATTTTGGATTAAAGAACAAACACAATTAGGATTGCTTGGCAATTACACTGGAGTAATCAGCCAATGATCCTGCACAGAGATATCCTACTTCTATCACTTTTACCCAAAGGAAGGCATTGTACTGCATGCCAGTGTTCCAACCAGTGTCTGCCATAAGCAGGCAGCCATCCATCAACCCTCCTCTTCCAAAATCTGCAGCTGAAATCTGGCCTCCCTTGTCCCCATCAGGTTTTCGAGTGGGTGTGGGGACCCATGGGGTCTCCACTGTCTCGCCTCCACTGCTTCGCCTGCTGACCTTCCCATTCCTCTGGACTCTACCCACCAACTCAGACACAGGTTGTGATATGATAGATTTAACACCAAAAATGAGGAAATCAAATGGCATGCGAAATCCGCCAAGCGAGTTTGCTGGACAAATATTTCCAATTAACTGTGCAGCAGGGGCCAAGTTGACTCTGAAGCTGGCTCTGCGACCAGAAACCTCGCAGCCGGCCAGACGGGTTTCATGTGGTTGTGCTGTGCTGTGTGCAGGCTGGCGGCGGCGAAGCTAGTCCTGGGGAAAGGATGGAGTGGAAAGATCATAAAGCTAGGATGGGTGCGTGTGCTTCAGGGCTGGCAACCACTTTGTTTAATTGCCATTTAAGCAGGCAAAGCAATAGAGTTCAGATGCCACACTCCACTGGGCACCTCTGAAAATGCAGGTGGTACCCAGGAGCTATGACACAGAGATGTCCTTGTTGTTTCCTGCTCTCACCAGTCCTTCCGCCTCGGCCCAGCCATTCAGGGACAGTTTCATGTTCATTCAGTGTGGACAACACAGGCACTAAACCATCTGCCTGACTTACAATGTTAACAAACTTAAAATCTTCCATCTGCCAGAACTGCTCCTGAAGGCAAGTCAAACACTCATAACACATTGCTGCTTTAAACCAACATTAGATTTCTGTCTTGCCAGAGATTCAGTAACTGCAGACTTTCAGGTTTTGGCTAGCACTAAAACAGTTTCTGTAAAATATACCACAGATAGCTTCTAATTTGAAAATATTAGCATGAATAATGTGTTCGATATGTACTCAGCCAGTTACATCCTTGGTTAAAAAAGTAAAGCCTCTAAGAAATGTTTGAGAGAATATTTCCACAGAAGGGACTAGTATGCCTTTGTGGTGTCTATTCTTGGCTGCGTAAAATGAAAATAGAAAATCAGGTTGCCAAGGTTTTCCATTTTAATGTAACTTTCTAGTTATTATCTGATGTCAAGCTGCTAATTGCACACAGGTGTAGTAGTCAAGTGATGAAAATTTGAGGCTTGTGGTACAGAATACTTACCGTTTTGCATAGATCGCAACATTTTCAAGTGAGCAATGCTATATTGTATTTACAAAACAGATCCATAAAGACCCCAAATTCCCACTAGAAAGAAAAAGCACAGAGAACAGCAATGCCCACTACCCAGTAGTATCTCCTGTGCATCTCAGATTAGCCTCTGACAGAAATGATATGTACTCATAATTTATATAGATAAACTCATGTCTTGGGTTTTCTGCTTTAAATTCCTCCTTTTAAAACACTGATTTAAATATCTTAATATGTATGTGGAAATGCTGGAGCAATAAACTTCCTGGCAATGTTTTTTTTTTTTTTAAATAAATAAAAAATGTTTTGTCATATTTTACAAGAGTGTTTTCTATTTCCTCAACTAAATGACATGTAAAAAAAAAAATCTGCACTAGCCCACAATCACACCCATACCTTTCTTTATATCAGAGCTAGGTACAGATTTATTAAGGGCAGCTAATGGGTCTTTACTTTCTCCTTCCTCTTCTGGCAGTGGCTGTGGCAGCACATTGCTTTGGCTCTTGGATTGCTGGCTGGCTGGAGTGGGGTAGTAGACGCAATTGGATCTGCAAGCCCTGACAAGCAGCCACCACTCTGTCCATATGGGTCAGACGTCCACGACTCATGGGCTTACTAAAGGACCCTGGTTCCTCTATGCTCACTGTTTGTGAGCCAGGCTTGCAGATGCAAACTCCTTCTGAATGTTAAACAGGTCTGCACCCAGCCCTGCATACACCTATTTACTCAGGCCACCATATGTAACTGATTAACAGAAAAGAACATTTAATATCAACATCCCCTGTACAGGGCATTTCAGCTTAGATTTCAGATTCATCCTCAGTGAGCTCCAGTTTGGTCCTGCATTTGTCTGCCCCAAGATACCATCACTATTAACCAAGACCAGGATCCCACCACGTTAGGCCAAAGGCACTTACACAGAAACAGCAGAAGGAAGCAGCAGTGCTCCAAAGAGCTGTCAGCCTGAACAAGCCATTAGGAAGAGAGGTGAGAAGACAAACAGATGA
This sequence comes from Nycticryphes semicollaris, assembly GCA_013400055.1. Taxonomy (NCBI): domain Eukaryota; kingdom Metazoa; phylum Chordata; class Aves; order Charadriiformes; family Rostratulidae; genus Nycticryphes; species Nycticryphes semicollaris. Next base: position 398,569 of record VXBJ01006619.1, on the reverse strand, counting down.
CAGACACAGAACATTGCTCTGAAAATAGCTTAAGAACAGAAATCTCACTTACTTTCAAGAGTGCTTTTGAAAACTGCATCCAAAATGACTTCTCAAAGATCACATAGGAAGTCAGCAGTGAAGCTGATTTAAGAGTAGCAGTCCAGTACCCACAGGACTCCAAAACTCCTCCAGTATGGCTGGAGGCAGACTTCAAACAGTATAGATAACCAAACCAAGAGATTAGATCCGAGTCAGGAAAAAAGTTAAATAGTCCAGCAGTGCTGCAGAAAACAAGCAATATGGCACTGGCGCTAATGCTAGCCTCAGCATCCAAACCACTGAAAAGAAAACCATGGCAGCAAGGCTTGCAGAAGAAAAGGGCTCAAAACCTCACAAACAGCTATGAGAGAGGGGAGAAAGGATCTGAAAACTCTGCAATCATCCTTACAAAACTGCATGAAGACGTAGGGCTAGCGAGGTCCTCATGGTCTGATGAACAACACGCACCCCTGGCTCATGACTTAGTGCAGGCTTAAGATGACAGAACTGCAACTGGGAAAGAAAAGGAATGTAACCAGAAGAAATTAGAAAATGGAAGAAGGGCTGAGGGGGAGGGAACAAACCCAAGTAACAGAAAGTCCCAAATTTAAGGAGTAACCTTGAATTCTGGTTTGGGTTTGGCTTTTCTTTTTATGTGGGCATTTTCGTTTTTCTTTTAATTTTTTTTTTTTTTATTCTAATATGATGCCAGCAATAGCAAACCATAGATGGCTGCCCAGGTAAGTAATGAAGTAATAAAACAAGAGTTCTCAATGCCTCAGAACCCTGCCCTGCCAAAGGGGTGGCCTGGCTCCAGGGTGCTGAAGGACAAAGCAATGCAGAGGCCAATCAGTCCTAGCCTTCATCAGTCAGTGGGTTAAGCACAGTCCAACGAAACCATTAGTGTTTTTCAATACTTTCTGTAGGCACCGCTGAAAGACCGCGCAGGGGAAATGTTCATACTGTGTTAGGACAAGCAACCCAGTGCTGCTGCCAAGATTGAACTTGCTGCCCAGCCCCACCATGCATGTGCAAGTCTGCAGCCCCACCTTGTCTCTCCATGACAAAAGGGACCCCACATACCTGAGGAGACAAAGCGGCTTGATACGCTGCCAGATATGACTGGAAAGGCTCTCTGCAGGGAAGTACAACAGAGAGTTGTGTGTTGCACTCCTGAGAGTTGCATCACTAAGAGCTCTGTAGACACCACCATGAGGCAGCACCGTATGAGAGGAGGACATTCAAAACTCCACACAACCACCACAGAAAACTGCTTGATCTTTAACCTTTGTCTCCTCAATGAAGCCATGTAGCTATATTCATGTTGTGGGCACAGTTTATCATAAAGGCTCTTTGTGTATGACTCCACAGCATGTGCAGTCCCTTTTCACCTGCACAGGAGATGTCCAGAGGAGGTGATCTCTCCTGGTAGCAGTCTGGGCTTATTTACCCTCCTGGAAAGCAATCTGAGTGAAATAAATAACCTCAGGCTATCAAAATCAGGACTGTGGGAGGCTTAGGATAAACAGGCTTTGTGGAAACTCTCTACATAGGCAAGCATTTCACAAAGAGATGTCCTTAGCTGTACCACGTTCCCCATCCAATAATAGGCACTACTGCTTCTCACATTAAACAAATCTTTCCTTAGGAGTTAGATGGGTGGCGGGGAGGCTTAGTTGTGGGGTTGGCTTTTTTATCATCTATCCTCTGTAAACCAAGGCTCATACTGGTTATTATACCTTACACCAACATGACTTTGGTCATATCAGCTACATTCAATGCCAGCAGTTTAAAAATTCTAGTGATGAAAGAGACTAAAAAAGTGATGTCATATATTGACACATTAACCAGAGAAGCATGACACTGAAATGGTTCTGCCTAAGCTCTTATCCTAAGCACCCTAAAAGTACTAAGGCTTTTAAACTCAAATGCTAGGTTCATTTTCTCTTCTCCTCTGTGCCCCAAAAAGTCCTCAAAGTGAGAGAGAACAGAATCAATAGATTAAAAGTAATTATTTCCTCAACTGATCACTGTGCTGTTGCAGGGTACATCTTTTGGGGTTTGCTTGCTTTTCATCGTCCATAATTCTTCTTACAGTGAGGCAGGACCTACCTGGCTTGCAACTGTCTTGGCACACATTGAAGTCCCTCAGCATGCATCTGTCCTTTCCTCTTCTCAGAATTCACCTGCTCCCTGCTGCTTTAGAGGTTCCTGCTGCTGCTCCTTTCTCTGCCTCTCAGCTGGCATTTGGACTTTGCAGAACACAGGCTGCTGTCCTGGGAATTTCATGGTAAAGTTAAAAAAGGGGAGGAAATATGCTATACAGTTGTAAAAGATGATTCACAACATTTGGAGGTAACACAGTCCAGAACAATCATGGTCCTCATTAAAAATTAAAGGCCAACTAGCAACTTAAAAAAAAAAAAAAGAGAGAAAAAATAACAATTTAGCCCTTTTCCTAAAGGAATAAGCACAAAGGAAGTTGAAAAGCAGTGTACTGCATGACAAGCTTGACTCAGAAAGCCAAATTTCAGAAAGCTGAATTTTATGGAATGAAGCTTTCCTTTCCTGGTGACACGAAGAGCTACTGGACAGGGTGAACTTAGCAGGCATACATGCATTGGTGTTGTTAAGAATAGGGAGTGGACAATGGAAGATACAAACGTGGAGATTGCCCTGAGCAGATCTGAGCCAGAGCTTTTGAAGAATGGACTGAGGCAATACAGACCTCCTCTGGGAATGGTGGTGTGTATCTTCACCTGCAAAACAGGGCTGCACACACAGCCTCTCCAAATACACAGCCTTGCACTAAAGAATATTCTTGACTTGCACCAATTTCTCCTCCCCATATAAAAGGTTCAAATAGTCATGGCATCCACTTCACTAGGGTAGACATAAACACTCAGAAGACTAAATTCTCCTGTAAATTATACTGTTAAGTAGATTCACAACTAGTAATTTTATTCATTATGTTTCCAAGTATGTTACAGCCTGTTAGCCCTGCTGCCTCTTGTTTAGTGATGGCAATGTTCAATGGAAAATGTTCATTGCTTTTAAATAATGGCAGATATGTTCCCTCAAAAAATCTAATCCTGCAATTTGATTTTGCTTCATGCGTACCAGCTCTCAGGAGCAGACTCTGGGGGACAGCTATTGAACCTTCCTGTGGGAAAGACAGGTTGTTTTCTTGGAGAGATGTTTAGAGCCTAGGGAAAGTAAGTGTGAAGAAGCATGCAATCAACAGGGAAAATAATTCAATATAAGGGATCATTTAAAAATCCTTTTCTTGGCTAACACTGGCAATAAATATCTTACTTGAAATACTGCAAGGAAATTCAGCTTGCCTGCGTGGAAGAGCTATGGCAGAGCACGAAACTAAATCCAGTAATTAACCAACAGTGAGATTTCAGCTCTGACAAATCGTAGCACAGCGTGAGGAACTTTCTAATATTTTGCGTTTTTCTATAAGAAGGAGGGCAGAGTTTAAAATAATGCAGGGGACTTGGGTAACTGTTAATCATTCACCAGCAGCTCATAGCAAGGATCCCCTGGCCCTCTTTTGGACCGATGCTGGACTCTCTGTTGGCACTCAGGTCTACATGTGTACATCATTTTTTGCAAAATTGGTGCCTGATGTCCCGGCTGTAAGAATTCAGCCTTATTGCTCATGCAAAGAGGGATCTGAAGTAGATACAATAGAAGTACGAGGGAAGGGATACAGGACTTGCCTGATCATTCAACCGTAAGGGTGTGCTGAAAGACTTCTTTCTGAGCCTCCTCCAGCACAACCCCACAGTGAAAGCTACTGCACTTGGGTCTACAGAAGTCTGATTACTGTGCACACCGTGCACTAGCTCGGCAATGAAGTCATTCAGTAGTCTGATTAAAATAACATCTTCTAATTCCCTTTTTGTTGTAATTTACAGTGTCTCTCCTTTGGCTGAACCTGCCAGCCATCCTGGAGGTGAACAAAGAGAATGTGCTAAAGTTGCCAATTCTGGGGCCTGGTGTGAGAGAAAGCTTTTGTTTCCAGAGGTTGTATTTACTCTGGAGACAGTTAATCAAAGCTCCGTAGAGCATTGTAATTCTTCTGTTCCCTTCGTACGGGTATGAACTCTCCGGTGTCTGATCCCTGCGACTGTCTTTCAAATCCCCTCAGTAAGCTCACTCCAATGTAACTTACACTAGGGCTGGTTAAGAAAGATTCAAGCCTTTTTCAGAATGGCTTTAGATAATTAAATTACATCACTTGTGTTGTTGTATTTCATATTAGCACCATGGACACCAGCTAACTTTCCTACACAGCTGAAATGAGTATCAGGACTATTTCAGCAGAAGGACATTTAACACACACAGCCCAAAAGGGGACTTGGATGAAGCCACTTCCACTGAGGATGTGAACATTTGGGACAATATGGTCAATTTATCAAATGCCTAATGTAAAATAATGGGACAATCCATACAGACACATCCAAAATGAGCAGATGTTAAAGGTGTGTATCTTAGATTTTCTATCTTCTCAATGTGTTATTAGCCTGCCTCTTTAATAACCCACATTGCCTCCAACCATACTTGAAGACTGCACGTACAGAATCAATGCCTGCTAAGTCATTTGTCTTTAATTTAAAAATCCCACAGAAAACTGTCTCTGAAGTCCTCTGGTGACACCAGTATATTTTTTTTTTTCCCAAGTACAGCTGAACAAAACAATAAATTATTTCAAATAGCCATGTTGTGGATTTGATCTTGCACCAAGTCTGGAGTCTACAATGAAAGACTCTAAGGGAAAGCAAAACTACACTTGAGCTACTTGTCCCACTGAGACTCTGACAAATCTATTTGAAAGCTTTGTTATAAAGCACAATACTCTCTTTTCAGCATAGAGTTATAAAGGGAAGAAACTTTCTCGATAAAAGAAATTCTATGCTATTTAACATGCAAATATTATAAGCCTCTTTTGAAATACAGATACTTGAATAAACAGATTCATAAAGCCAGTAAAGGTTTTTTAGCATGGACATGGATGCCAGTTATCCTAGATAAACATTAAACATGAAGCTCACTCATTTATTTTTAAACTTTTATTTATTTTTTAAATGGTTCCATTACACAAATGCAAACAAAGCATGCCAGACACAGAGCGCTCAGAGTCCCTTGAGCACTGCCTGCGTGCGTGCATCCAGCCCAGAATATGCTTTATGGGCAGTGAACTACAAATAATTTCAGCCTATCTCCTTGGAGAGGATGCTGCTGTATCTAGGATCAGTTCTGGGTGGTCTCCAGTTGCATTGTAGAGACTGTTTTAATACAGATAATTTAACATTGTAAAGTATTTTGTGATTCTTTGGGGAATGATGATAGTGAGAAAACTGCGGTATTTAATGCTGTTCCTTCACCATCTCCATGAGATGAACCACACCAACACCTACCTACATCACCTTCAGTTTGTTTGGACTGAACTTTAGCCAACTCATTCCAGTTTCAGCCAGATGCTGAAGCTTGGGAAGGAGCAATGTATGCCAATCCACTGAGTTTGGTGGACAGGGCATAAGACTGGGATGCAGAGCTATGGATCTGTCCCATATTTACTGCTGACTTGTGACCATGTTTCACTGTGCCTCTGCTTCATTTTTAGCTTCGGTAATCTTGCAGCAAGCTTTTGTGGAAATACCTGCAACTGTGAGCAAGTTGGGGTTTCTTGTGTGCTACAGGACCAAATCCAAACAGCAGCCACAAAGCACCAAAGAGGCTGTGCCGTGAACTAACAGGAGGCTGCCTGCACACCGAAGCAGAGAAATATCTCAGGACCCAGCTGCTCGCCCTCTCCCACTGGGAAAGTGTTGGGCTAGTGCAGTTACACTCCACATTCCCCAGATTATGGTCTGCCGAGAATTGCCTCATCACATGGCATTTGATCCATGACTTTTGAGCAGTGGAAACCATGAACTGATGAGATATGATACCTTTTCTGCTTTCCCAGTATCACATTTCAATTAAAATCATTGCAACAGATACTACAGAAGCACAATCTATGCTCAGAAGCAGCAGGAAAGGTGATCTGTGATACAAGCTTTGTGTTAAAATGGAGTCTACCACACGGATGAAATCAAGTCTGTGAAAGACAGCAGAGGAGAGCAATACAACCCCAGCCCACAAACCAGTGCATTCAGGCATTCAGATGCATTAACAAAGGATCATGGCCAGTTGTAAAAAAAATACTTGAACACAAAGCCCTTTTGTATCATCAGAAGATGATTGTGATCTAATAAGTCCAGCTCAATATCCACCTGAAGCACTCTCAATTTGCTTCTACGCTTCCTCACTTTTGCTTTCTAGCATTGGGTCCATGTCAACATCGGTGAGAAAGTTGTTTCTAATTAAACATGCAAATTCTTATCCCATGCACTTAATTCACACTGTGCTAGCATATGTAACACCAATAAAGTGACAGAAGCAATTCTAAGCTACAAACAGTTAAATAGGGGCTCCTTTCCTTTGCAAGCATCGCTCTTTGAAGTGGCAGTGTTTTGATTTATTCTGTCTTTGTTAGAAGGTAAGATCGTGCCACTGAAAATCTGTGGTGAAATCTGTCCCCCGCTGAATGGCAAAACTCCCAGCAACTTTAGCAAGGCCAAGAACAGATTTCATCCCTCGTATCTATAGCAACTCAGAGGCATAAATTGCATCCATGGGACCTTAAAAGTCAGAAAGCAATGGGTGGCAATCATAACGAAGCTGTTTTTCCCAGGATTCTTAGAAAACAGAAGACAAATAAATAAAAATCCAGAATATTTTAACATTTCATTTCCCCAACCCCTCTTCATGAGTAGCTACAAGTCCTCAGAGTTTCCCACTGCCAGTGGTCAATGATATCATTCAGTGATTTTTCTACACCCTTAATTCGCTGGCCTTTCTTAGGACTGTTACGGCTTCCTGTGGGCTTTGGTTGGATTTGTGTTTTTCTTGGCCATAAACTGACCTGAAAATATGAGGCTATTTCAGGCAAATGTATCAAAAAATAAAATAAAAGTCTGCTTTTTCAACCCCTGTGGCTGCACCCTTATGCCTTCTGCCATTCTGTCCAGTTAGCATTTTAAAAACTCATTATTTATTCATTATTTATTTGTGTATTCAAATGAAATTGCAGGAATACTTGAGGCAACAATAATATAATTACAGAGACTGTAATTTAGCAATAGAGATCAGGTTCTTGCAAAAAGTGCTTCAAGTTCCTGCAAAAAGACCCTTACAGAAGCTGTGCCGTGACTGGCACCTTGGTTTCTTCCATCACCCACAACAGGCCTCCTCTTGCCACCACATGCCACTTTACACCACAGCAAGGGATGGGTGCAGGCTGAAAAAGCAGCCCTCAACCTGATCACCCACAGCACCTTCCTGCTCCACCTGGGTGTTCCTTCGGGGGTTTCTTTCCCTTCGATTTCCCCATGAGCAGGTTCTGATGAGATGGCAGTATTAGGTGATACCGTAATGAATGCTAAAGGCTGCACTTCCAGTCTTCCTTTTCCTTCTCAGGAAACCTTCCAAGCTTGCCATAGTACAAATTGACATAGTATTTTAACAAACTGCCTATATCTATGTGGACAGCCAAACATATAATTGAAGGAATATTCTAATATTCAATTAGTCATTTTTTCAACTGCTACGAGCCTAACACTGTAATCATGACATTACAGGACACTCATGTAGTTTGATGTGGTCTCTTTATAATAACATAGAAGGCAATGGCATCATTTTGTCCAACTGAAAATCTACATGGTGGCATTCAATCTAAGTTTTTCCAGTTGCTGAAATGAATCTCACCATTCAAAGAAAAAGAGAAGAAAAGCCCACAAGTGAATTGTATTTGTAATTTGTTGAAAGCTGCACATAAACCAAAAAAACCTCCCACCTAGAACCCTGCAGATTTATCCAGTCCTTCTTGCATATTAAGGTGCAGTTATAAAGCAACTCTAAATTATTAAGAGTAATCTACGGTCATTTTGACTGATGCCACTTAGAACTGCATTCCTTCTAAGCAAAGAAAGGAGCATACCGAAGTGCAGACTAATCTATCCGCTGCAAAACTACTTTGAGGTAAATGAAGTAACAGTGACTCAATAAAACAGGAAACACTTTTGCTAGTGGATATGGGAAGTGCAGGGTGTAAGACACTCTGAGTTTTGTGCACCCTGTTCTGATAGATTTGCAGCACAAGTAAGTCACTTACGCTGTGATCCAGCAAAGCAAGTGAGCATGAAAAACACCCTCAGATGCAACAGAACTCATCAAAGTGATCACCACCCAAGGATAAAGGTGGAAGCCTTAGAAGGTATCCACAACCTGTGTGATTCCTTGTGAATTTTAATCCAAGTACTGCTTTGGAAAACAATCGGTTTGTGGTTATAACAATCTTATACCCAATCTTACCCTATGACCAGTAAACCTGTGAAAAGGTCTTTGGACAAGTCCAGAGAGACAAAGGTCCCCACCTTACAGCCAATAAATAGAATGGGTATTTGGCAGCCTCCCAGTCCCACAGCGCAGTCATCAGAGATGCACATCCAGATGATTCTTCTTGCTGTTGCTCTTACTGGATCTGTCTTCTGTTCCTTATTCCCACTGCGCAGCAGAGGAATCAAAGGATTAACGTTAGACCATAACTGTGTATCCAAGTCAACTTTTCACTGAAGAGCCCATCAGGTCCTGAGGTCAGAAGGATTTCCCCTATAACACAAGCCATTACCTCTCAACTCCCTCAGTGCCGGAGTTGGTAACTCACATCTTGTTAGTGCCAATCTTCCAGGAAAGCTTTTGTCTGAAGATATCAGGAGACTGAGGACACTGTTTCCTTTTGCATTTTATTGCAACATGTAATTACTCTTCATTTAATCATTTGCTTCAACTGCTCCAGTGACTCATTAGAAAATTGGTAATACTCACGCATATGAATACAAGCTCACAAGGCTTCAGAAAAAGATATGCAAAAGTTTTATATCTCTGCTTATCTGCAGTTGATTTCTCTCCAGCCTTGCTACTGTTGCCTTGATTTCACAATGGCCAGCTTCTATGCCATCTTTCACATCTTTTGGGGAAGACCATACTGTTTCATTGCCAAGGTGGTTTTATGCTCTTTTGGTTCAGAGATGAAATTTCCCAAAGTGGTGTCTCCTTCTCTATTCCTAAACCCTTATTTGAGCACTTCAGTAATTGGCTTTGGTTTTCTAAGATTTTGAGTATAATTTGGGTATCTCTCTGAGAGGAAATATCAGGTGCAGGCCTAGCTTTATCGAAAACATAGACGTTGTTTTCATGTTCCTAAATAGCAAATTAGAATTACAAGGTTTCATTTGTGGTCTTAAAGATCTTGAGAAGAATGCCTATCCACTGGATTATAATTAATCATCATTTCACAACAATTGCACAAGTTTCCATGGAGTTTAACTCTCCATCAGTCACACAATTGGCTCATTGGGCAGGAAGTAGCTGCATAAAACTGGATGGTGCAGGGTCAAAATGTTAAGAGGTGTCTACATGGCACAAAGCTGAGCTTTGGCAATACTTTCAAGACTTCTAAATGGTACCAGAAGTAAGTGTTTGCCACATCACAGTTCTATAACTTTATAAACTTTCTAAGTATTCCTAGACTGTAGCATATTTCTTTAAAATGGATTCCAAATTCCAATATTTAATATATGTATGTTCCACCATCATACTGATCTATTTAAAAATATTTGATATATTTAACATTAACTCTATAAGACACTAATTTTTAGAGCTAGCCTGGATTATTACACTTACTGTAGAGTAAACCTCATTGCTTTTCTGGATTTTAGGCTGACACCTCTCCAGTTTCTAAACCCAAAAACATTCTGCAGATTTAACATTATCAACACCTGAAATGGAGAAATCATCTGGAAAATTATTTAGCCACAATTTTCTCTACAAGTACTCTGGAAAAAGCGCCTCAACCCAAGGGAGAATACAATATGGCCCAGTACCCACACACTAGCGTAGGAATAACATACATGGACAAAAGCTTTGCTATGGAAATGTTCCTACCAGGGTTACATTAATTTAAGGATAGACTTCCTAGGCTAACTTTGCTATCTTGACCACTATATCTTGATGATGACCTTTGTGGTTACAGAAGAAATTTGTAATGTAGCTGAGATTGGAAACCAGCTATTGCACTTCTTAACCAGTGTCCTGACTTCTGATCTATCCTTTCTCAAAACAAGCACTTCAGGACAACCCAGCTATTAGGTGCAAACATTACAAGGATGGTAACCAAGTTGCACTCTCAGTTGTTAACTGAATTCCAAACAGAGGCTTGGTCCCGCCATGGTCCTCCTGGATAACTTCTACCAGGGAAACAAGGAGCATTTCTTTGAAGTCTAACGATTGCTGTGCCTGACCCACTCCCACCCCAATGGGGCTGCACTGCACCAGGGATGGCTGACTTCATGACACCACTTGACACTGGCTGTGCCTTGACCTAATGTGGCCTCCTGTACAGTGTAGAAGATCAGGACAGCAATGTCCCCACCAGACAAACTGGGCTCCTCTCCATTGGACTCCTTCACACAGGTGTGTGTGCAAGACACACTAATGGACAAAGCCTAAAAAAAGGCCAACTGTCTCTTATCTTGCTCTTCTTATGCTACTGTTGTCACTCAGACTTGGACAGGGTTGGATGGGCTAGATACAACAACCTGACACAGGTTCCTTGTAAAAAGTGGAAACTTTGTAAACATCCCGAGATTTACCCTTCAGAGTACACTTATAATCTATGATGGAGGATATAAGTTATTAGGAAGCTGCGCTAGGCTGATTAGATTTCCTTCACATCCCTACCTCTCTCCTTGTTACTCTAGGTAGCTATAGCCAATGCACTTAAACATTGGAGGATAACTTAATCTTGATCAGAACCTGCCAACAAAAACCTGTACAGTTGACTGGTACAAGTTTAGGATATTTCCCATACATCTGCTCAAATTAGTGGCAAAAATGTCCTACAAGCTTATTTACTGTAGTTTTTTACTGGGAGGTGTGATTTCAAACCTCAAAAAAACTGCATTTCATCTCAAAAGCATTACTAAACATTTACATCATAGAGAAAAGGAAAGTATATGAATTGTTATGTTTTATTTTAGGTATCAGATGAATAAGGCACTATAATACTTCATTTCCACTTACTAAATAAATCTTTCTTGCACTGGCAAAACCACAGAGAAATAAGTCACATGGAAATGACCATTTCTACTTTTACAATGAAATAACAGCATTTCAGAAGCATCGCGCAAATTTACTAGGGGTGGAGGTTGGATTTATCTTACAACCTCTGTAGCTGGTGTGGTCATACAACACATATTTCTATGACACTCTCCATCACCCTCAGACCCCGCCTGGTCACACAGCAGTCCTGTGGTATAGTTAGTCTTTCCAGATGTTGTTTGCCAGGCACAGGTAGTGGAGACGAGAGGAAACATTCTTCAAATGGGGTCTTTGAGAAGTACTAAAGGGTCGCCATCAAGATAGACCTACAATCAGGTTAAGAATAATCACTTTGAAAAGAGCCATTGCTCGTTCCTGTTCTAGCTGCAGGTGAGTTTTAATATCATGAGTTCTCTGTGATATGGGATAACGTCTTCTGTGGGGACTGAAGGAGTATGACTTTGTATGCTAGGAATTGTCCTTCAAAGTTTCATCTTCCATTCCTAAGTCAGAAAACAACTGTGGCATGAGACATTACAGTTTTAAGGACACAGTCTCAACGCCTTCAGTTCCTTACAGTCACGTCTTGTGTTAATCTAGAATAACATCATGTTACTCCAATTACTGGAAAACTTCACAGAAGTCAGGAAAAAAAAATCATCAGCGTTAAGCGAAAATGATCTTGAACTGCTGTTATGCTACAGCATCAAAACATTCCAGATGGATTGTAATGACTGAAAGTGCAGAGCATTAGCCAAATTGGAAACCTCTTCTGAGTCTGATTTGTAGATTTTTTCTTCCTTACCCTCTTCCACTTTGGTCTTCTTCACCCCCACCTTATTTTTATCATGTCTTTTTACCAGTGTTCTCAAAGATCCCCATCTGAGTTTGGTTCCTTTGGAACGAAGCCCTGCACATAAAATTATCTAAAGCAATCTTCCTTTTATTCTAATACTGACATTCATAATCCTCTAAGGACTTAAAAGAAAAAGAATGAATAATATCAATTATGGGAAAAAGGCTTTCATAAACTGAAAACGGGTTTTGATCTATTAAAATAAAATTAAAAAAATTCAGCCATTTGCGTAACATTTCCCAGGCTAATCCCCAACATAATTCAAGTGAGATGGTTTAGCATACAGAAAATAATAGAAATTCTTTCTATGGGACAAAAACACAAGGTTTTGTTTATTTAAAATAATTGCAGCTGTGGGATAAAGAACTTTAGCTGTACCAAATAAACAATCTTCTTCAGCTAGTACGAAAACTGCTCTTCGTCTCCATTCTCTTTAGCATAGAAAGGTGATTACAAAGAAAAAGGATTCCAGAAATTCCAGAAAAACTATTTCAAATCTTTGCAAGACACAGGGTCACCTGTACTCCCTTCAAGGGTAAAGGAAGAGACAAAAACAGATGCCTTGCACATGTAAGAAGAGAACATCCTCCTCCTCCTCTTCACCAGAGAAGTGTATTAATAGCCCTTTGCAAAATGTTTTCTGAGAGCAGGCTTGTCTTGTGCTGGTATCTAATTCCCTATCTCCACAACTACCCACCTACGCCATTAGAAATAGGAAGATGCTATATGTATGGCAGGTAAGATCCTCCAATATGTAAGACATCTTTAATTAAACATAAAAGTTTGCTCTAAACCGCCACTTGAAAACCTAAGAACCATAGTTCTTCTGTCCACTTCTTTCTGTTTTGACTCCAATGCATATCAATGTAAAAACAACTTATTTGCAATTTCACTTGCAGATTAATATTTGTGAGGATTTAGCTTAGCTCCCTGTATCCCTGCAAATTTCTGTATTCCCCCATGTTCACTGAAAGAATTTGTCAAACAAATAAACAAAAAATTCAAGTCTTTTCCCACTTCCCTGAAGAACAACCTAGGAGAAACCATGAGGTCTGGTAGCCATATGTTTTTAAAGCTGGGACAGCTCTAGGAATCATGAATCTAAATGATGCTTTTACGCTGTGGTTTTCTTGTTCAAAGAGAAGAGCAGAGACCTAATCCATCCTCTGAGCACCTGCAGTTAGAGTTAGAACTGGGACTAGGGTTCATGTTTCTCCAATTTTTGCTCTTGCTGGTCCCTCTAGGTCAAAACACAACCAACTCACAATTAAGTATCTGCTGTCAGATACTTTCCCATAGCTCATGGACCCTCCAACCCTGTCTTTCTTCCCTGCCTGAAAGAAACCTCAAGCCCAACTTAAAAAACTTGTGTGCAGTTTGACAGCTGTCAAGTGATCTGAGTCAACTGAGTGCTTCTGCATAACTATTTGAGGAAAACGTGGAAAAAGATAAAACAGACACAGATGCGAGACTGTGTAATGCACTCAGCACCATCTAATACAAACTTAACACCAGCTGTGGTCAGCAAACAAGAATTAGTATCTCTCTTCCTCTCTGTAGTGCGCTAACTCAAAACAATCCTCATATGAGGCTGGGAATGTGCATCCATATGGTGCCCTCATGGTATCTGCCAGTTGAGTAGCAGAGTTGGCTGGCAGGGGTGATGGGGAAAAAAAAAGCTGAGGTTTTTCCATTTCATGCCTGTAAGAAGATTGGACTCCTAACTGGTAAAATAGACATCAAGATGTCCTTTCTTATAAATTAAGGATCAATCTACCTTCAGTGCTAGTGAAACTGAATTTACGTTGGAGGATCACAAATCTCCCCTGCCACTGGTAGCTGTGATCCACACCTATGCCTCCAGGGTTAGGTAGACTGACCAAGGATGAGCTGTCTCAGGAAGCTTCGGATCTGAATGCTGAAAGAGGATGTCAAAACCTCAAAAAAAAACCTGTCCCAAGCTATTTTTGAACTTTCACTGATGGACCCAACTTGTCCAGCTTTATTTACTCTGTCCCTCTGTAATTCCCGAAAGTATATCCTGATTTTCTGCCATATCTACTTCCTGTTGAAAGCCAGAGTTTCCAAGGTGCACAAAAATCGAAAAATGTGGAAGCAACATTAACATTAGCTTTCTGAAAGTTCATGCTAAGCTATCAACAGAACAAACAGACAGGAGTTGAGGTGAACATAAGACTAATGCATTCATTTTTCATTAATAGACTTCAAAATAATTTGGTTGTTTTGAGAAGGTAATGTTACTGTAGCTCTTTAAATCTATGTGATTTAAATACCACCTGTCACATTACCATACTCCAATAAATTATTATAAACGGCTTTCCTATATCTAGGTGAACATGGATGCATAGCTGACAGTCAAACAAGCAGTTTTTTGGCCTTAATCTGTTTCTATTGAGTTGTATTGATACTTCTCACTGTATTTGATGTTGATAAATTTTACAACCAGTAGGAACATAGGCTTTAAAATTTTAAAGAAAAATGTGTTACTGCACTGGATGGCTGCACAAAATTTGCTAGGAAATATAACCAATGTTTGTTTCCAAGGTTCAGCCCTCCCAGTCTCATACTGTGCATTTCAAATTTTTAATCCAATCATATTATTATTAGACTCATCATTCCTGAACACTTAAGATCCCACGAAGGACTCACAAAGCTACTTAACTATGGAATTTCTTCCACATCTTTCTGCTGCTTCATTGCTATGGAGTAACCAGAAAACTCTCTTTCTTTCTTTGTTTCTTTGATATAGTCAGATTTCTTTTTTTCCTGTTAAATTTAGCAACTTAGAAGCATAACTTTCAGGTCTTTAGAGTGCACTGCTCTACTACTAGTTTCATCTACGAACACTCTGCAGCCAATTGGTTTCTAACCTCTTACTCCAATAAAAAAAACGAAAAAAACCTTTTAGACAACTTAAAATGCTCAAGATTTCTGTAATATTCAGGAGTTCAACAGTCTAAGGAACAAAAGCAAAAGGAATTGTCCCCATCAAAGGCAAACAGATGTTGCTATAACCTTTTAAAAAAAACTGCTCTTGGAAGTGTTATAGTAAATATGTAAATATGCTTTGAAATCTAATATCCTTCCTGAAGTGGAAGCCTTGGAGTACAAGAGCTCTTTGAGAGTATATTTTGGTTTCATGGGATTGTACATATATGATACTGAGCTGTGACCAGCAAGGCCAGAGTCATTGCTACCATACCCTTCTTGCAAGAAGATCGCAGGGAGGAGAGCTGTCCCCGTGAAAGGAGCTGATAATGAATGCATTTGCACTGTGACAGCATCCAGAGGCTTCTGACTAGGCATTAAGAATCTATGAGCCCAACATGTACCATGAGTATATAGCTTCTGCCTCAATATAAAATAATCTGCAACATTTTTTATGTGCCTTCCCATCTCCTTCATGCGGGATTCCTTCACCTCACACAGCTTTTCACGAGTCTGTTCATTACATTTCTGCTTCCAGCAATACAAGGTTTTAGAGCTGACGTAAATTACATTGCCAGAGCAGTTGTACTGCTCTGCATTAGCTGAGTATCTCATGTCTCCCCCTCCTTTGAAAATAATTCATCTCACCACCTTTGCACCACAGCAGTATACTCGGGGCTGGCAGCCGTGATGGGTTTCCCAGGAAGGGGAATCCTTAGATGAGTCCAAGAAAATGACTGCCTTTTCCAGCCAGAGTCCAAATTACACAAAATTTCCCCCTCTAGCTGTATTGCAATATTAAAAATTAGTTGCACTTTCTTACTTTCTCTTCTCTGAAAGAGAAATAAAATTTTTGTTCTCCTTCCTTAAAGGATTCTGGCTCCTGCCCATTGATACACTGAAGAGGATTAGAAGGTAGGAGCAGTCATTGGTCTTTGTCTTCAGGAGACTGTTTCTAATTGTGGAACATGGGTTGGGGCTGTTATGGTGACTTATGTCCCAGCTACAGTGCAGGTAAGGGCGTTTCTGGGCCAGAATGAAATCAGACATTTCACAGGCTTGGGAGACTCAGCAAGAGCAGAAACACATGCACCACGTGGAAAAGACAGCATGGTGCTGAGTCCAGAGGATGGTCTCCAATGGGAAGGCACAGGTTGATGTTAAGCTGTTTTCTGCCAGCCCAGTGCACTGAATAAGTACTCTTCAAAGAGTGCTATTTTGCTCTTGCAGGCAGCCAGTCCTGAACAGTGGGTAGCTCATGATCAGCTTGAAGGACTGAAACCAAATCACGTTACAAAGCATTTCATCTTCCATCCAATTCATGTCTCATAAATTTGAGGCAGGGGATTCATAAGCTACCCATTGCTTGTGAAGTATCTTCCACAAATATTCCCTGGACCACCTCCAGAGGAAAGCGCTCTCTCTTTCTATTCTGTCTGTTAACTCCTTCAGAAACTTATAAATGGCATCTGGAGAGTTCGTATGCAGAAAATTATAGCAATGCTTTGCTTTATGGGTGCAACCCCAACATTTCAAAAGGCTTTCTCCTCCGCGAGGTTCCGAATCTCCCTCTGTAACCAGACAGGGTTCTGTGGATCATGCAGTGCCATTCACTCCAGTGTCTGCAGCTGCAGGACCAGAGGTGAGGGCCTGGGTTGAGATGTGACCCCCTGAGCAACACAGGGAGGCTCCCAGCAAGGCTCTCACCACGGCTCTTTCCCTGACAACTGCCCCACATCAGAGCTGGCCTGCAGCACCAGCAAGCAAGCCCCAAGTAGGAGGCAGGGGAAGCAACTGCAGGAAGAGCGTGAGGAAGAAAAAGCTACTGTTCGGTTTTGCTTTAAGAGGAAGCACAAGCAAGATAGGAAACATTTGATTTACCTAATCATGCCTCTAATTTTCAGTATGGAAAGACACGTCGATCGTGCTGGAAAATCCATCACAAACTAAAATCACCCAACTCCAGCCTTGCCGTTTATTTTTGCCTTTTCTGCACTCATCAAGAGGTTGGAAGTTGATTGTGGGGGAGGGCCCTCATCTGCACTGTACTGATTTACAGAGGCAGTCATCCAAAAACAATATACTGGGTCGAGTTCCTGGAGAGGGACGTTGGGGTTTTGTGGTGGGGAAAAGCTGGCAACCTTGACTCTGATCTGTAAAAATCTTCCTTCACCCCTTAAACATTTATTGGCTTGTTTTCACACCTTACCCTCTTTGAAGGATTATATAGAGTAACATGATGCTGTCTGGAGCATCAGATTTTTCAAAGGTGCATTCAAGCTTGAAGCAACCCACTGACCCCCAAGAAATCCCCCCAAAAGGTCGGATCTGCCTTGATTGCCTTCCTAAATTTTCCCTGCTTTTTTGTTTTTGAAAGAACTGTGCCATTTATGTGTGTTCTTACATATCCTTCTTAACTCAACAAAAATGCCGTATCTAAAGCTTTAACTGCCATATGTCCTGTATAGACATATGAAGCATATTTCTTTTTTATTCATATTTTATTGGAAGTCTTACAAAGCATACAGAACAGATGCCAGTACATCAAATTCATCATGCCGAGCCTTGATTATACAGACCCCGAAGCCCCAACACTGCCATACAATCCTTCCTTTCAGGAAATAAAAGCCAAAGACCAGTTTTCCCGCAGGACCACTTGCGGGTATAAGCTGAAGCCCTTATTACCGGAGGTTCCTTGGATACGATTTAAAGTTTGAAAGTTCCTCATATAGCTGTTCACTCATCATAAGGTACCTCTCAAAGTCTAGGCATGCTGCTAAAAGTAGGAACACCCGTCCAAAACCAGGGAAGCACTCAGCCAAATATCTGCTTCCAGCTTAGTAGCAGCAGCCTTCTCTTTTTCTCTAAGAGTGCAGCAGATGAGGAGAGAGATAAGTGTACAGAGAGCACAACAACCCAAATATCCAGCACCAGAAGATGCTATTACATGTGAGGAAACATCGCTACAGTCACAATGAAACAGGGTTGTCACACGGATCAAATCTACTTTGCAAGGAAGAGATAAAATAGTTCCTTGAGAGCTTGATGTGCTATGCCAAGACAAAATAGCAATTAAAAATAAATGAATAGAGCAGATTCATAATGGTCCAACATTTCCTCCTATAGTTTGTGGTATAAATCAAAGCAAGCAGGACATCCTCCGAAATTTTAGATTTATTTACATGTGTTTGGGCTGACCATGTTTACTCACTCGGGGTTTCACTCCACCACTTGTTAATGTATTTGGCTTGCTCTCATGTAAATACATCTAGGATTTCAAAGGAAGGTCATTCTCTATTCCCCCCTCCATGCAGAGGGAACATGCCAGAACTATGCTGAGGATATGGAATGAGATCACTCAAGATCAGAGTCGCCATGGGTGGGTAATGATGAGGTTACCCCTATGGTGTGTGTATATGTATTCCAAACCCTCATTATAGTTATGATATATTCACAGGAACACAAC
Organism: Nycticryphes semicollaris; assembly: GCA_013400055.1. NCBI lineage: Eukaryota > Metazoa > Chordata > Aves > Charadriiformes > Rostratulidae > Nycticryphes > Nycticryphes semicollaris. The sequence goes on along the minus strand of VXBJ01006619.1, from coordinate 380,063 downwards.
AAACCCATCTTTGAAACTGTTCCTTGATTTTAAGTCTACTTGCTGCTTTATGGAAGCCACACCGCTGCTGCAATGATTTTCTGCTGATGTAATGCTAAATGGCAGCAAATGGGGGAAAAAAGGCAGTGGGGGCATGGGAGGGGGAAGAATGGAGGAATATGGAGAAGGGAATGCAAGGAAAGAGTGGTAGAGGCAAATGACAGAGAACTAAGGCTCCACCAGGCACATGAGGATGTAACTTCAGAACAATTCTAAATGTCTGTTTATAAATCACTATTAGGAGTCAACTGTGCATGCAGATCCAAGTGCTTGCATAGCTAACCAAGTCAGGGGGGACTCGCTCATCAGCCTCACTGCACTCAGAATCAGACCCTGTCAAGCCTCGTGCTCCTTTTATTTTGTTATTTAGAGCTTTTCAGTCAAACAATAGCTTCTTCAAACTCAGTCAAGCACTTGCAGTTGCAAAAATTTCAGTTTCTTGACCAAAAAAGGAATCAGTGTTACACAACAGAAGAGATGTCTCTATCAACCATAAAATGCCTGCACCAATTCACTTCCTCCATGAGACCAAGCAATTGCACTGGTCCTTGCTGAGGCAATACCCTGCAATGCATAAACATAGGTTCTGATCCCATCTGACATGTATTTTTTTCATACTTATTCTGTGCTTTTGTGGGAATAAAGTCTATGTTGGTTTTTAGCTTTATTTTTCAAACTTTATGGTAAAGAGTCTTGAATTTATTTTACTTAGAATAGAATTTTCTTTCTTTTAAATACATCTGGCTAGTTGGCATAGAATATAACTATAGCTGGCTGAATCCCTAGAGTTTAAAGGAATGTTTCTGGTCACAGGGGATTTAGCTCAAAATTTATTTCAGGATTATGCACTCAAGGATTAAGACAAAATAAAATCCATATAACACTTACTATTTTATATTTAAAATTTAGAAACTACTTTGAAAAACCATGCCAGCAAAAATATATTTTTTAAATTGCAAAAGATGATTGTTAATCCTTCAAGTTTTAATGCTGAAGTTATCTTTTTAGAAACTGTACATGTCTGTGAAATGCCCGTTTGCATAAAATGACAGGATTTGTTGAAGTCATATTTCTAATGGGGATTTTTTGTTTGCTTTTTATTTCTTTTGAAGAATGCTTCACATTGATATCCTCAATTCTTCTTCTGTACTTAAGATGAGATTTCTGAAATAACTTAATATTGCATCTAAGTCTATCCCAGATCTATCCCAGTGGTGACTTAAATGGGAGCAGAATTAGGTTATAATAGAAGACTTCTGAAAATCCCAAGCTGATCCCTCATTTAGGTCATGATAGCTCATTTTTGCTGGGTAATGAACTAACACTCTTAAGAATACACATCTTCAGGACTCAAGAGGAATGCAAGAGGGAACTTTAACATCTAGACTTTTACTCAGGTTTTGGTGTGAGAGACCAGCATGAGGAGAGATGCCCAGTGTCGTACAGGTTGTGAGCTGACATAAAAAACTGTAACTCCATTGAGACCAGTATTGGGTTTTTTTCAGTGAAGCTACAGTAGCTGACTTGCTTAAAACAAAGCACTCAGTAAAGTCTACAGAGTTTATGTTATTCAGGATCAGCTGGTACATTTTGCCATCCTGATGGTCCTTAGGAGGAACTCCTACAGAGGTGTGCACAAAGACCATCACTGACTTCAGTGGTTCAAACAAAGCAGGCTTCCCATGCTATGACTAACATCAAAGTTCCTCATCCTTGTTCCTCCTCTGTGTATTCCACAGCCAACCCAAAATCCCACCTGTATGGTAGAAGCACCACCATCTGTGCACACTTCAAGAAATCACAGCTAACACAACAATGGAAAGTGGACAGTCAGAATGTCTTTCGTCTCATGGAACTGAACAGCACTAGATCAAGATAATAGATCAATATTAGATCAATACAAGTTTACAAGTGGGTTACTAATAGGAAAAACCACACGTAAAAACCAGACTGTTCCCTGGTTTCCAGCGTAACACCATTTTCCCTCTATCACATTCAGCTCCAAATATTATATGCCAGCCTCTTTTCACCTGGTTCCCACTAGAGCTGACCAAAGCAAAACCAACATGTCTCGTGAGCTTATTGCCAGATGCTGATTCAGCTGAATTAAATTTTTGTATGAAAATACCAGCTCAGATGAGGGGCACTTTTAATAGGTCTTGGAAAGCCAAACAGCAGTGCAAAGAAGGATATAGCACTTCCAGCAACTAGCTGAAGGAGAAGCTTAGAGTGAGTGCAGAGGAGGCAACAAAGCTGGTGAGGGGCCTGGAGAACAAATCCTATGAAGAGCGATTGAAGGAGCTGAGACTGTTTAGTTTGAGGAAGAGGAGGCCGCGGGGAGACCTCATCACTCTCTACAACTACTTGAAAGGGCATTGTAGAGAGGTTGTTGCCGGTCTCTTCTCACAGGTGATTAGCAATAGAACAAGAGGGAATGGCCTCAAGCTACAACAGGGTAGGTTTAGGCTAACATTAGGAAAGAATTTTTCACAGAAAGAGCAGTCAGACACTGGAATAGGCTGCCCAGGGAGGTGGTTGAGTCCCCATCCCTGAATGTGTTTAAGAGTTGTTTAGATGTGGTGTTGGGAGATATGGTGTAGGGAGGGAATTTGTAGAGTAGGGCTGATGGTTGGACTCGATGATCCCAAGGTCTCTTCCAACCTGAATGATTCTATGATTCTATGAAATACATCATACTGATCAACAGTCTGACAAAACCATATTTAAATGGTAGTGAGAAGGAGCCACGGTGGCTCATTAAGTTCTTTGCTTCCTTTTTGGAATCAGAATTCTATAATATCTTTTTCTTTTCTCATCTTTAGCTAAGGTTTGATTGAAACTCCCAAAACTCCCCTTAACCAAGCCTATCCACTCACCCACAGCTTCATAGCCCAGTAGCTGTGTTTGGGAAGCATGAGTGGTTTTGCGCAGGGTTTGTGGATATATCCGCCGGGAGGAGGGAAAATTATTTTTAGACATATCCTGATGCATCATGGTGTTTATGTAGAAAATTTAAAAACAGTTGGTCAGAGAAAAATTGACTTTTACCAAGTTGCACATGAGTGAGAGCTGACTCACATTTTTATTATCTGAGTGGGTCTCATCTACTGGAACCGTCATTTCCAGTAGTCATATCTTGTAGTTCTCACATCATCAATTCTTCCTCTGTGTTTCTCTCCCACACATATTTCAATTTTCAAGTATCAAGAATAAGGGAAGTGGGAACACCCTCTTCTTTCCAGTATGCAAAATAAACCACTACTTTGGGGTTAAAATCTGAAAAGTAGTTGCAGGATATAGATGCTAGTCAGTTAGCATCTCCCAACTACTTTGCGCAAAGGTGGTGTGGAAGACACAAACAGAAGTCCCAGCAAGCAAACTCTGCCATGTTTTTATCATAGAAGTCTTTGCTAAAATATTTCAAATAAAGTAGATTATTAGTGATCCTTAAGAGACAATTTCTTTTCACTGAGATATTTTCTCATAAACATTAATACACTTGAGAGTTTTGTTGCACGAGACAAGCAATCACAGAATCATAAACCTAGAAGACATCATGTAATACATATTCCCATCCTGGGACAGGACCAGCCCTACGTTTGTCTGTTCTTCAAAAACTTTATCTAGTCTCTCTCATTCTCAGTGATGGAAATTACATCATTTTCCCAATCATTTCTGTCCCAGTGATTCACTATTCTTACTATTAATTTTTGTTTCTAATGTCTATTTAAACCCAGTCCTTCTTGTACTAACCTCTGGTGTGAGGACCACAGTTTTCCTTCTAACATTGTCACATAGTATTAGGGAAAACAAAATTTTGAATAAGAGGAAACACTTTTTTTTTTTTTAAATAAATCCAGTACTTGAGATTTCAAAACATGAGGATTGTTTTGGGTTTGTTTTTTTTTTTGCTTTGTTTTAATGCACATCTTTCACTTACTGGTTTGAGTGAAAGGTGTATGCAAAAAGTTGTCTTTACGGTGTCTCAGAAATCAAGTCCCAGTCTGGGCATGCAATAAAACAGAAAAAGCAGACTATTCTCATGGGAGTAGAAAGCTGATTTCTGGACCAGAATGGTTTCAGAAAAGTTAAACTTTTAGATTCCTATCTGAGGAATTGAGCCATTTGAGGTTCGCCCATCACTTGCTAGCAGTCTAGCTTTTCACCTCCAGAGACTTCAGTTTAAATCCTGGTTTAGGTCACAGTGAAAACGAGTTCGGTGGTTTGCATCCTAGTGGACTTCTGTCAGCATTGAAAAACCACCATACAATCTGGCACAACTGGAAATTTTTGCTTAAAGGAAAGCCTGGACTGGAATAGCAGAGGTCATTATAAGTTGAGACAGAAGTGTAATGTTATATCTACATGGAGAACTTTGAACAACATCTGACACAAAGTCCAGAGACTAGCAATATAAATTAACTGCTAGCTTAATGGGGATGCATTTATTGTTTGTACAAGCTCATAAATTTTTGATCAGTACCTTCACGTATTATTCAAAAAAACCTGATGCGAAACGCATAACAAGCAATGACGACAGAGAAACTGATCTCGGACACTGTATTTTAAATTAAATTAAATGGTTAGCAATATGCTTTACCATCATCCCCACAGAAAATAGGTGTTAGGGAAATGATTTGTTGTATCAAAACACTTTTGTATGAAGATATATTAAAAAGTTTGATACTGTTGACCTCAAGGGAAATGCAGAAAATAAGGAAAGTCAGAAACAATAGTGCATCCTAGATCCGAGTATGGATTTTACATTTATCATACCAGAAAAAACCAAGCATAGAGCAAATGGAAAAAAAAAAAAGCAAATAATTCCTTTCACTCTTGTTGCCCTTTTCTCCTTCCATCACAGGAAAAAAAAAAAAAAACAAAAAAACCCCAAACAACATTCATTCTTGTTTGCTCTGTAGACACATAGACACAAAATGAAGTAGAAATGCTCTCGCATATAGACAGATGCTAAGCATGAGTTACTTGAGTCAGGTGTTCCAGAGCTGCAGATAACAACCAAAGAGAGCACTTTCCCATAACCCAAGAGACTGACAGGATTTTCCACCAACTTTCCTAAAAAGTTCACATATGGTCTTAGACTAGATATGAAGAGAGTTTTTTCCCCTGATCTTAGAATGTGAGGAAAACCTGAATAGGAATGAAAAGACTTTTGCACTGAGACTTGATGTCACTTCAACTACAGGCAAAACACTGTAAATTCAATCATTTGTGGTGCTGGCATTTTTAGCACAATTCATCACTGCCTACAGGTTATGTTCCAAAATCTCAGTTTTTATTAAATAAAACCAGAACAATCACTCTTTTTTTTTTTTTTCCCCATCCTACCACAGTTGCAACAGAAGGCTTGTATTTTCAAGGACCACATAAATGAATATAAAATTTGTTTTCCTGAGTTTGTGGTCTGCCTTAAGCAAGAGTGCAGTCATTTGAAACGTCACATGCATCTCAGCAGAACATCAGCAATGAATAAAAAAGACAACAGAGTGACCAACATGATCTTAAAAAGTGGGTCTCCATTCCAATGGTCAAATAAATTTTTATAAAAACAAAGAAACAACTCACATGAGAACTATGGCACCTATTTTATCATTCATTCACAAACATAAATTTTAAAAAAACTTTTTCTCTAGTGCTGTCACAGCTTTATGTATAGGTACATTTGTAAAGAATTCAAGTTCAAGGTACATGACACCTTGATGACAGCTTTCTCATACAGTGAAATCTATTGCATAATACAGTAACCTAAAAAACATATTCCTACAATAGTTTTCATCTCCCCATCTAATTTCACAACATTAATATCTGCAGCCTATAGCAAATATATCAGTTGTGGAACTGGATCAAAATTGAAAAAAAATGAAGGATTTACTCAAAGGTAAAATCACAGGAAAATATCATAACAGAAACAAAAGACCTGATGGAAAAGAGGAACCATTCAAAAGCTCCAAGCATTACCAGGAAAAATGCCCCACAGGGTCTTCACTCCAGCGCTCCTAGAACAGGAGGGAAGATAAGTTACAATGGGAAAACAACTTCTCCAGAGTGTTAGCAAATAAAATGGTGTAAATAAATGAGAAACAAAGAAATGCCCTCAAAGTACCTGCACTGAAAAAGGGCACAGAAAAAGCACACCTAACCTCTGAGAGGACAGTCAGAAGGACACCTGATGCACACCTAGCCTATGAATCTGTCCAAAAACATGGAGATCTCATGAACTGGAAAATATGAATATGAGATAATAGAGTCACTTATGGATTACATTATTATCATTTAATAATTTGATCCAGAGTAGGATGAAACAGTCAAGTCCAGCCTTTCACATCAAACTCTATTTGCTGTCAAAGCTCATGAGGCTCAAGTATCAGGATTTAACATTTTTCTGAAAACGATCTAACAAATTATGAGCTTGATTACCTTAGAGGAGAAGACAATCAAAACATATGGGGATTGAAGAGTGTTTGGAAACCTGACATTTAGACAAGACTTGGCAGTGTTGATTCACATAAGAAAACTGAAGCCCTAATGCCTTCATGTGATGTCCTAGACAGGTTTCTCCAGAGACTTCAGTTTCTTTTGTGACGCATCAAAATGTTTTCCAGTCTACGAAATAAGTTAGTTTGGTGTTGTGAATGAGCAAGTGGATCAGCTGATTGTTACTGATAATTGTTCATATTTTAGGACTGGGTGTGTTTAGATGGGAACCACATACGACTATAAAGGTTTATGACACTGAATTTTGCTGATACCCAACTACACATCAGTTGAGGACAGGTAAAGCAGTTCATGATCTGAGCAACAAGATTAATGAATTTATGGAAACAGTGGGGAAAAAATTATTGTAAATGTAGTGGAAATTTAAAAACATATATTATTCCATTTTAAAACGGGAATGTAAGAAAGCAGAGCATTGTATTGTAAAATGTCCTTAAAAAAAGAGGTTTTTAAAAGCCTCTTTGCTGCAAGAGCAAAGGTTCTACATAGTATCATGTTTGCTGATACCCATCACAGAAACATCAGGGATCAATTCAATACATTTGACGTGGCTGATAAGATGCCACTGACTTTGATCAAAAGCACGTGGACAATGGAAGCATCTGAATCTAAGCAGGCCTCATGCTGTAATGCCTTCAAGGACAGCACTGGCTCCACTACCAAGCTCCTGCTCCTCTACTCATACTCCTGTTGAAAAAGCTTTCTTTGGATGAAAAGTAATGAGAAACCTTGATTCTTTTGGAGTATTAAATTCATCATAGTGCTTTTTTTGTAAGAATATAAATTACCAGATGGGATTTCTACACCAAATCTCAATCCAGCCAATGACAGCTTGATGAAGAAACACATACACTTTTGGTTTGATATATCTTTGTTACTGCCAATGTCTTGCTGTGCTGCCATTTTCAAGTTAGAAGTGACTGTAAATTGTTCTTGAGCATGTTCAGGATCTTCAACAATCTGTAGGGCACATAGGTCCTAGACAAGTAATTGAATCAGCATGGTAAAGTTTTACTTCTCTTTGTATCCCATTAAATTAAATCTTATTACAACAGTCTGCTTCCAAAAGCAGTATAAATGTATATCCAATACAATGATCAGAGAGTAAGTTTAAAAACCAGAGATACTTTCTCACAGAGCACATAATTAAATTATAGACCTCACTCATACAGGAGGTTGGCGATTGAGGTAAAAAAGACTTCAGATAAATCCACAGGCAACACAGCTGTCAGCAGCTATTAAAAACAGTAGTGCAGTCCGAACTCCTGGCTGAGAAAGTACCTATGTCCCTAACAATTGGGACCTGTGAGGGCATTGTGGGAAAATACAGTGCTACAACTGGCACCCATTAATGCCCATGATGGAGACAAAATAAATACAGGGCCAGGAGATCTTTTGGTGCGACTCAACATAGAAATCATTATGGTCAATAAGAGAGTTGAAACAAGTATTTTCTGGCGAGAAATCCTTACATATACAGCAAGGACAACCAATACAAGATGTTGTTGTTAATCTAAATAAAGTTAGAGAAGCAACAAGAGAAGTACCTAATGGGAAATATGCAATTTCAAGGGATTTCCTGTTCACAGGCATGTGCTTTCTCCTCCTGTCCTGTTCAGAGACAAGCCAACAACAAAACAGGCAGCAAGTAGTGGTATGGGAATAGATGGTTGCATTAAATTGCAACTTCTCTTCATCCTTTGACATTATGGAAATGCTAAGATTTATGCCTCCAGACTGTAGCTGCAATCTGAGGAAGGGCCATGGCATGTGAATAGTTTTCTCTTCAACACATGAATGGTTACAGCAAAGCTTAGAATTAGCCCCACTGTTAATGGTGGTGCACTCCACAGCCACTACACACGTTACAAGAGATATCTTTTTAAAAAAAGATAGAGGATCTAATTAGCTTTTCATTCATCTTGCTTATCAGCCACACCATCTAGTAGATAAGAAGAAACAGGATTTTGGCTGCCTGGGTTTCCCAAGCAGTCTCCTCTTCACTGCTCAGAAGAAGAGGTAATTTCACAGGATGTAGGACAAGGTAGAGAAAAACTTCAGTGCTGCAGCTGAGTTTAGATTCAGAAAGAATCTCCTGGAGGAAAAATCCAGTCATGTTGTGTTGTGTTCCAAGGTGCATTAAGATAAGTCTGTGTGTCTCTTAAATAACTATAGTATAGAGAACGACATGCCATGTCTGCAGGACTGGAAAAATCAGACATGCAGTAAAAATGGGTAAGTTCTACACCAGTCAGTACTTCCTGGCTATAAAGCAATTCTGTTTATTGCACACATTATTTACCCAACAGAATACTTCAAGGGCAAGAGACATCTCGATCTGCACAAAAAAAATGACACAGATAAACAAACTGTCCTACTTCTCCAAAACACCTTTTCTACTAAATTGACTCCCTAGGCTGTTTCCTAATGTGATATCATGCAGTTTTCAGAGTTAATGGCAAAAATGGATAAAATGTAACTTTACACAAACTATTTCAGTGCAGTAAAGTGTCAAATTAGACAGACGATTAAGATTTTGTAGGCTTCGCTCCTAACGATAAGAATGGCTGAACAAGCAAGATGGGGAGGCATCAGAGAGTTGTGATACTTGGGTTTGTATTTCTGCAATTACAGGGATGAATTTAGATGAAACCGTTCTGCTGTCTGTGGCTTTAATGAAGACCACTTGCCTTGCCTAATCAGAAAAACAAAAAGTATATATTTGAGAACCAAAAATACCTTGGTTTAATGACGCACATAGGCAGAAGTTTATAAGTGGGTAAACTTCCTTGCTGCACAGCCTCAGTGCACCTGTGCAACAGCTGGATTTAATCTACTGAAGACTGTATTTTAGAAGCCGTTGCCGGATTCTAGGCTGGAAACTGAATAGTGCCCCACCCAGCCCTGTTCCAGTCCACGAACTACTTTTAACATTTCAGTGAGGGTAGAACAATCATATTCTGTGGGTTAAAGAAATTCAGGGTTGATTTATGTGTTGTTGGGAGTTTAAAGAGGAGAAAAGCAAACAGGAAAATTCAGCCAACAAAAACCGAACCTAACCATTTGGTTTAGTGCAGAGAACTGAACATCTAAACTTATTGATGAATGTGACTGATATTTGTGCTAGATTCATTACAGAGCAGTCATGTGCAAACAGGATTCTGATCAATACCAGCTAAATTTCATAAGAAATAAGAGCTGTACTTTGTCCATATCTTTCAACTGTTACATATGTTAACAGTCTGCAACAACAAACATACAGATTTAGACATAAAGATCAAATACTCTGCCCAAGGGTAGAACACAAATAACTATCAGCCAAATGACAGAACAGTAAGTAAGTGAGGCTCTGAAGCCTACAGGCTTTCCCAGCAGTGATTTAGAAAACCTATCTTTGGACACTTCTTTATTTTTTTCCCTCTTCCCCCTCCAATCATGGGTAAAATCTTGATACCACTGACCTAAGTGGAGCCAGGTTTTTAACCATTAGCCTTACCATACAAATCCATCTGTTAAGCAGATGGTATGAGATCAGAGTATGATCTCATACCTTCTCAGGCACAATTAAAATCCATGTGATCACACCCAAAGCATCTAGAGCAAATGATCTGGATGTGACAAGACCACCTCAGCATCACTGCTTCATCACGAAGATGAACACAGCTCTCTTTTCCAAGCATGCAGAAGACAGTTTTTTTCAAAGACGACAATAAAAATGTTGTCTTGCCTGCTCTGTAAGCTCTGACACTCCGTGACACTATTCCTAAGGCTAAGGCTTGGACACAGTCCTTCGTACACTGCCCCTTCTCCCTTCCGTTTTTGAAGCCACTCTACCAGCTTTGAAGATCACTAGACTGAAAAGTGAAACAGTGTAATAAAATTAAGCAAAATAATTACTGAAAAATAAACCCTCCTTAATGTTGTGATTAAACAGTCAATTTATGGCCATCTGAAAAAGGTAAACCACAAACAGTGGATCTAATCTAGTGACTTTTACTACACTTTCAGGTGCTAATGTTGCTCTGTGTTCTAAGAGAGCATCTTAATACTACTTGGTGATGTTCTGCTTTCTATAATAGGTGGAGGATGTGTTTTCTTGACCTTCCCTTTCCATCAGCTACAGATCATCATCCTATCTCACCATCTGGCTCAACAGATATCTGATATAAAGTGAGGCTGCTCCTCAGGAGAGACTTATGAAAACTTATCCCACAAGCTGTGACATCCCAGTGGTTAGATATCCATCTAGGGGTGGGACCCTGGATTGTGGTCCTTGTTTTGGGGCCTAATTATGTGTGACCTAAAGGGCCATCGCAACCACAGAAATCAAGAATCCTCCTGAGTCCAGTAACCAGGACATAGCTCTGGGAGAAGCTCTGCTTTAGATCAAACAGGTCATTCAAGGCTGAATGAAGTGGGAACACTTGCTTTTCATTTTAATGAGCAAGAGGGAGAGAAACTAGTTGCAGTTGACCTGAAGCCAATGTTTTTTCTAAAAGTTTTGCTGAACTGGAAAATCAACTTTTCACAAAGCCCCTAATCAACAGAGGCTTTCGTGTTAAATACAGGTGGATAAAACCCCCTATTGTATATTACATTTTTGCCTTACAAGTACTATTTTTTTCTTCCTTTGTTCCACTTTCTCCCCAGAATTAGTTTTGCTTACACTAAATAAAAGTTTGAGCACAGACACTAAGAGGTGCAAGGTAAATCTCCTAATCCCATAGTTCAATCAATCTACGGAAATTAGAAAACCTTCAAATTCTAAAGATTTATCAATGAGTTCCAGCTAATCAATCACAAAAGAAGGATCTCAGCCTGCATACAATTTAATGCTAAAAGGAAAAGCAGCTTACCAGAAACATCTGAAAACATAAAATAAGCAACCCCCAACCGGAGTAAAACAGCAGATCTCCAAGTTGTCAAGGCTGTGGGGTGAGAAGATGAAGTCAAATTCCTGCAGTGTGAGAACGTGCGTATGACAATTACATCTGGAAACACACAACTTGGGGTATTCTTTGGAGGCTGAAGGTTTTGCTACAATAGAACGCGAGAGGGTCTTTCTGTTGGTGACAAGCCCTTTCACATGTCCTTGCCCTGAAAAGAAAGGAATGCCAACACACCAAGTCACTTCTGCATCTCCTGTCACTATATTTTTCTTTCCCATGCTCATCTTGGCCAGCTGTTACGTTGTCCCTGTTCATCTTTATTTGAACAGCTTGATGGTATTCTGGAACAGCAAGGCAGCCCATAGGCAATTCCCATCCTGATACACAGCTCTTGCTGGTCTTGGCCATATTCATCATGCGGATTTACAGGGACAGGTAAACAGCTAACTTACAGATGGATTACTGGTGGACAGTAGACCTTTGCAAGTAAGTGTGGATTCTAAACTTCATTTATTCCTGTTTTAGTTCTTGGTAAGGGCTTCACAGCAAAAAATTACTGCATTTTCTAGTGTGATTTCCTTAACAACAAACTCTGCAGAAATTCCCTTTGCCAAAATTCCCGAGGAGCAATTTCAACACAGCTTTATGCAAATCTAATTTTTAAGTGGCAGCTCTGATACTTCTACTTACCTATGCTTTCACAAAACAACAAGAGATTTTGACAGATAGAAACTTAGGTGCTTACTATATTTCACCATATGTATGATTTCTATATTACCATACTATTTGTTTGCTCAAATATTTATCCTGCCAATACCCCTGAATTCTTAAGAAGGGTTATAAATTTTCCATCTGTAAAATAGGAATTAGGCACAGCGACGTTAAGGACCAGATACTCTCTCTTCCTTCCCTGTCAACCCCATGATAAAAGGCAAAGTCTGAACATAAGCATCTAATATGCTTAAGGTGAAATTTGAACTCTCAAAATCTGAGGACATCTTTCACAAACACACTGCCAAGAGAAATCTTTTATCAGTAAAAAAACATATTTCAGTACCTAAAGTTTTTCCACTGTGCTTGCAGAGGACTGCAAACTTCTCAGCAGAAAAGGGAGTTTTTCTTCTCTCATGCAAAACCCTGTTTGGGAATTAAACATTAGGAGGAGTCCTTAAGCCGAAAATCCCTTAAGGAATCTAAGCATACTCAAAACATGCTTCCTATATTGAGTTCTGTACCACATACAACAGAACTTGATTTTACCATCTAAATAAAACATATTCACATTTGGTAAACCCTGCAGAATGAAACCATAGATAAATTAGCAGGTTTGAATCACCTGAACAAAGCTTTAGATGAAACCTACCCTCAAAACAAATGACAACAGAGACGATTTCTAAATGCAACAGGATTCTGAGTAGATTACAGCATAAAACTAAAGTCCAATTTCAAAGCACAACATTGCCAATGTACAGGGGCACATCTACATGCTCTGAGTTCACAACTATTTCTGGGGGAAACTCCCAGTTAATTTTGTCATAGAAAGTGTTAAAATCACAGCTCTGCTTTCCATGCACACGCCATAAAGAGTACTCACTTGACGTGCTTCAGGTTCCACCTATACCATTAGTCTATGAACTTGTATGCTCATTGTTGCCCTTCTGAAGTGCAATAGAAATCCATTGCAAGAGCATTTAAATTTCAAGCTCGTATTGCAAAGGAGATAATGATAAACAAGTAAAAGAACTAGTGTTAAAAGACGTGCTGAAGTGCATTCCCAGTGTTGGAGGCCCAACTAGTACTTCAGCATTATATTTAGCTTTCTTTGCCCGTCACATTGCAGTTCATATGATCATGTAAAACTTTGCAAAGTGAGTCCACAGAGGTTGGACAAATGTTCCCACTTTGGTCCAACAGCATATTACAGGGGAGTAGAAAGAAACTGAAAGTAAAATGCAAAGGGAGGAACTGCTTTGCTATGTCCTCTTCCTTACCTAAATCTTCTAAATTGTGCCAAAGTTATTCTTAAAAGCAAATGCATGTTGCATCTTCCATAGTTTTAGCTGAGGCAGAAACACCAGTGAGTGCCATTAGGGCAGAACTGAGATGGGGCAGTGACTTCTTTGAGCCATGGTTTCAAGCACAGAGAAAGTCCTGTCCCACAGAAGAATAAGAAAGAATAAAAACTGCCAGTCTCAGACAACAAAAGGCTGTGTTAGCCAGAGGATGCAGGCACTGTAGAGATGGAGACGTAAGCCATACTGATCCCCTGGCCACAGGAAGGTGTAATAGCATGCGTTACTCACACAATGTACTCGCCATCATGCTGTTCCTTTCCAAAACAGGAAACCTAACTCTAGTGAAAATTACTGCTAAGTCTGAAGATTATATACATCTACTCGGGCAATTAAATTCAATAGTCAAAAATCTTGATTGGCATTAAGAAAAGCAGATCATTTTGGCCAAGTCCTCCCTCTTGCCAGAACTGGCAGATCTCTCCCTCTCTCAGCTGCAATCTTTGCTCTCAGCACTCCAGCCACTCATCGCGCTGTAGGTTCAGCTGCGACGGATGTAACTCGTATTGGCAACCGCCAGCCCATATCATTGTGCTTCCTATGCAGCTGCTCATAACCCTAGGCCTCTCCACAGCACCGAGCCTTCAATCAAAACAAATTGTTTGTTTCTTTCTGACCACAAGAAGAAGTCTGGTTTCATCGTTTGCTTTGGCTACGTCGCCTGAAGCTGTAATGCTAGGAACTCCACTCAGCCCTCTCCGGAGCTAAAGCCATACGGTTGCAGTTTACAGTTCTGACTGACAAAGCAAAATAATTCACAACCGCTTTTGAGGCCGTGGCACTCGCCAAGGAACCCTTCTTTGTACGCCTTATTCATATTCTGAACTCCCACATGAGCGTGCATGTGAAGAGACTCGTTGAAGGGTTTTGAAGGATGGCATGAGAAAGGGATTCCAAGGACAGCATTGCACACAATGTAGGGATACTTGAGCGAGCATGGGAATGGAAAGCCACCCAGACGGTGTAGTGTGAGGCTCCCCAGGTACCAGTTCACCCTGTTCCCAGCTCCCAAATCTCATTGGCTGACCCTAGGCTGCACTGCAGGGTAGGCATACCCACGGGAAAGTATCTGCTTTCACTCCTCTGATGGCAGGTTGGGAACAGAAAGAGAAATAACTTTTGGGAACCTTATTTTCTGACTCCTCCTTATTTTCATGCTCCTCCTGGCTGCTGGAAGAGTACCATAAATCCTCCTCGTTCTTCATGCTCTGCTCACTAACGCTGCTGCCTTTGCCTTCTGCAGTCACCAGCTCCCTGGCATACCCCCTCATTTTAAAACACAGCCACCAGCAGAAATTTGTGATAAGCCTCAGCACAGGTCCAGTCCCACAGCTAACAGAGACAGAGGAAAACTATACTGGTCTGGGACAAAACTGTAAATTTAAACTCCCATCTTTTGTATCATCTAATGGTATGTCAGAAGATCGTAACACAGTCTGAAAGAGGGTAACACAATGTGCTCTCCTGAGACTGTGAGGGACTGGAGCCAGTGACCCAGGAGGTCCTATCCCTTCCCATGCTCTTCTTTTATTTCCATGCTCCCTTCTCGCTGCCACACATCTAAATTTAGGCCATAAACTAATTTTAACTGTAAGGGGCATGGGGTTGACTCTTTTGAGTGTCTGACACACTGTAGAAGCAGAGTAACTAAAACACAAATGCTTATGTAAATTCATCTTTGATTTTGTAATCAATTTAGTTCACTAATTTGTTGCAGGGATTGTCTGCAGTAACATGCCAGAATTTTTACTGCCTTTCTGCCATAAAACTGACAAGCGTAGGTTTTCTGTTTTTGTTTTTACTTCCTTTCAAGTGTAATAACTTCCCTTTTCATAAAATGCCAACATATTCTTTTAAAACTGTCAGGCTGCCATCAACCTGGTCATGATCCAGTGCCAGGCCATAGCCAGACAAGATGAGTTACAAGGTAATCTTTTCCCTGCCAAACAATACAAAGATATTGGCACCTTTCTCACGGCTGCAAATCAGCTCAAAGGGCCACAGAAATCAGAAACCCACGAATGACTTCTTCCTCTTTTTGGTGTTTGCCTTGTGAGGAAAGCAGCATTCTGCAAGGAATCTAATGTTTTCATTAATAGCATGCCGGCTTCTTCCCTTTCTCCGAGTCTTTCCCTCCACAAAAGTCCTGGATATGATTTTAATGAAATTGAGGATACCTTCCCCTCCCCTCCAAGTTACACACTGGATTCCTGCAGACTGGTTTAAAGGAAATGCTACTCCCAAAATGAAATACAAAGCAGCTGCACAACTTTGGCAGGGGAGGCTACACAAATGCCACCGAAAAGTGAATTGCTGTCTCAGCCTAACTGGAAGTGTATGGATATTCCTATTCAGAAAGGCCACACAGCAGTGGAGACTGTCCCTTACATCATGCAGAAATAATAGTAGAAAAGGCTGCAGAACTGGAGTATTGACCCCATTTTTTCCATATGGCTGACACTGAAAATGAGGCTTTTCAAAGTCCATCAGTTGGAAAATTAATACATCAGCATAGTAAGAGTTTTAAGATGCTTCTTTAAAGCAGTAGTGGCTTCACACGATTTTGAGACTGCGCCTAGGTTCTTTACCGTTAGAGTTCCTTCTAATTCCTGCTGCTTTTAAATGATTTGGTACCAAATTTCCACCTCCTACCTCCATCCCTCATCTGGGATTTTAAAGGAGGCATCAGCTTCTTAATTTCATAGTTCTGAAAGGACATCAAGAATTGTGCAGAAAATAAGTGTCTCCATCTCATACTTACTATGCTCCTTATCCTAGTCACATTGTGGAGCTGGCAGGTTTGCACACAGAGGATGACCAGGGATTACAAAAAGATACAGTTAGTGTTGTTGGGAGAATCTTCTTCTCTCCCCCTCCCCCCATCAATTTTCACTGTATGACCCTAAAGTTTACAGTCAACCTAGCAACATTAGCACCTCAATTTTTCCTCATAACAATTTATTGAGCCAGATAGTACTTATGGTTGCCAAGCTGAGAAAAGTTAGCCTGGACTCTGACTGAAGTTAAGTTGGTTTTCATTTGGCCTACATAGCACCACCAGTAACAGATTCCTGGAGCCAAACTCTGCCCTCAACTCAATGTGGACAACTCCCTGTTTCCAGTAAGGTAGAACAAGGGTAAATTAAAGGCAGGAATTGCAACCACAGTAGCAAAATAGTTAACAATGCCAAGACTTATTCCAAAACTGAGATAGCTGCACACTTTGGTAATGCGTGCAGCAATAAAAATAGTAAATATTCATTTCTCTTACAACAGCAAGCATATAGGGATATGTTATCAGGTATTTGCTGATAATGATGTGTTCTGGAGCGATAATGGTATGTTACGAAGCAATAATAGTATGGAGGAAAGGTGAAATGTTATTAGAGTGACTTTTCAAAGTAGAAATGTTCTTTGGAACAGTATTGGGCTAACTAATATAGTACTGAAATTTACTGATAATTACTTGCTATTAGAACAAATATGCATGTCTATTCACACACGTTACTTGTAAAAATGCCCATACAAGACGTATAGAATCCATCACACATATCCTTTTGGAAAACTCAAGACCATCGCTGGAATTTAGTCAGTTTTAGGCTCTACACAAGCTATTCAGCAATAGAGAACCATAATTTAATAAATTTGACTTCGGCAAAGTATCATCTTTGAGAAACTTGAATAAGAATTTACAGCAGCAGGTTACAGCTACCCAGATGGATAAAGGTATGTAACTCTAGCACTCACTGTTCTCGTGTTTGCATCCTTTAATTGAACACAAGGTATCATTAGCAAGGTAGTGTTTGCAGTCACATTAGAAATCACAAACCCTGAAGCGTGTATTATTACAGAGATGGTAGCTGAATATCAAACTCAGTAATTTTAAGGTATGAAGTCTGAGACAAGAACACAGATGATAGTAAAACTTTTGCAATACTGCAGCCCAATCATTCCGGAAGCATGAAAAGAATGATTAAAGAAAATAAAAAAGAGAAAGGTGACGCAGATCACTGAAAGCATGAAGTGATTTGGGAGTTTGTCTAGTTCTGCTTAGGAAGCCAAATGAACCACTCACTAAGGGAAAATGATATCCAGTAAGGAAAGGAAATCAGATGAATACACAATTTACACACTGTCTAGATAAGCAATATTTACCTTCAGATAACTTTAAATTCAGCTACTGAAATCAAGTATTTCCGGTCTCCAAAACTCTTATGACTTAGACCAACATCTTAATAGCTCTAATCCTTGTAGTTGGGGATGAAAAAAAAAAAAAAAAAAAAGAGAAAGAAAACCAAACAGAGCTTGAGGTACCTTACACTCCAACTCAATCTGTTACTGGATACACAGCAAGATAAGGTACATTCAATAAGGAAGTCCTCAGGCAATCTTCTGCCTATAGGGTATTCCAAACAAAGTAGCCCTGTTTTTCTTGCTCAGTATACTTCATTTGAAATGTTTAACTAGAAAATGGGATGCTATTAAAAATAAATTTCCAGGGAGAGTTGCACTTCGGTTGCACTCCAAAGCTCAGTGCAAAATACTAGACATGCAAGTTATGACGAAGGAGAAACCAAATTTCCACTCTTAAATTTATATAGTATAATTAGTAACAAATCTATTCAGAAAAATATTTTAAAAAGATTTTAGTGGTTAAGCAGCACCTTCCTTTCCGATGACATAATGCTGTTCTTTACATCAAATCCAACCTCATTCAATAGTTGCTTTTGATATTAAAGTTGAGCCTAGTTGTATGAAAGAATATTAAAACTGATGCAAAATTTTATTTTTACATGCTCTTCAAGGCAACTTTAAAAAGTGGTAAAGGTTGCCTTGATGTTGCTGGAACCCAGTTTTGGTGCTAGTACATCAAAAGTCTTTAAAGGTCTCCTTCATCTGGAAAGCAACAACACACTAGCATAATACTTGCCAGTGAATCTTGTATACCAAGTGAAAACATACCCACTAGATCTCAGTGGATCAGGAATCAGCACCAGAATCATTCTCCTCTTGCTTTCTCCATGAAATGGCCTACAATAATCCTGAAGAACTCAGGAGGACAAAGGACCAACAACCCCATTTTGCACATTGTGCCCAGACAAAAGCAGCATACATTGTGGGAAAGTGTAGAGCAGAGGTAAAGGGGAAAGCCTGCAGAGTATTTCCTATCAATGAACTCGCCGTCTCTTCTTCTAAGTGAAGCCTCGTGTAAAGGGAATACTGCTTTTGTACTAAAACTGTAATAACATACAAGATAAACGACTAACCTAAAAGACCAACCTTATAAAAGGCTACTCTCACTCCTCTCTTAAGGAAAGGACTCATTATTCTTGGGAAGTACCATATGCTGTTAGATCTATGGAGAGTGAGCATTAAATATGGAGCAGAATCTAGGTGCTGTATACACACAGAATGTAAATTTGGTTCTTGCATCTGAGAACTTCCAAATAAGTTAAGGTCAAGAGAGAAGGCATAGATCCAGGCAGACAGGTAAAGGATAAAGGAGAACACCCTTGTGAAACAAGCTGTATACAAAACTCTTTGCAAGCGCTTTTGCAGAGCGAAGGCTCAAGGAAGATTTTACAGGGAAATAAAAAAAAAAAAAATTTTGTATGCCTACAGAAGAATCCTCCGACATACAAATAGCAGCAGTAGAAGGGAAGTTTGACATACTCAGCATATAGCAATGCCTCATTTTTAACAGTCTCCACTAAAATAGTTCATGAAATGTCACCTTGAGCACAGGGTGATATTTTTAAATTATCTTTATTTTTTTTGACATTTTATCCCTTACTGTTTACACACTCTTTAGCACTAATGTTGAACCAATCTGGCTTTATTTTAGCAGAAAACACTTTATTAACACTTTAAAAATTCAAGTTTCCTCAGAAATGCCTTCAACATGCATTTGGGTGACAGCCAGGCATGAAAAGCCACATCTAACTGAAAAGTATTAAAAAATGGAAGGAACTTTGGAACAGAGAATATGTAAGTTCAGTTAGCTCAGTTTTGTGAAAATTTAGCAAACATGAAGAGTAGATGACATGCCACAGGGAAAAGAATTACACAGGTTGATAGCCTAATCAACATTTCTTTCATGGATGCCCTCTCTGTCATAGTACACTAGTGAGTAAAGCCGTGCCAGTGCTTTGAGTTACATTCACACGCCAATTCAAACTTTACCTGTATTTAACATATTTGCCTCAAAGAAGAAACAGTCCCATAATAATTTCGCAGTCTACCTCAATCCCAACACAGCTGAGTGAGAAAAGCCTAGATATGATTTGAAACATTTAGCTAGTAACTTTTAAAAAAGTAGTTTACCTTGAACACGCATCCCGTCTCCCCCCCATGCTCTATCAGCGTGGCAGAGCAACATGGTGGTGACGCTCTCCGCTTCAGCTCCAAGGGTAGTTGTAAACCTTCTCAACTATGTTTTGCCCTGGGTTGTTTGCTTCAAAGAGGAAAGAAAAAAATAAAATAGAAAGAGCAAGACAGGGCACAGCGTTAGCTCTGTCCTTTTCACTTCTGTGGGTGACCAGGAGTGAGGACTGGCTTTCTTTCAGAAGTCCTCTAACCTTTAGCCTTTACAGGCCTGAAGAGAAATAATGAAATTTTGCTTGCTCCTCTTCCTGTGTGTTTAAAACATGACTAGATTTTAGGAGTTGAACCAACAGGAGAGGTAAAGTGTTCTCACGACTAAGCGCCTTCCTTGCATTCTTTCCCAGCATTCATGGGACAGAGAAAAAAAGAGAGAATAAAATGCCTACCTTGCCACACCTGGTCATTATTAATTACATAGTTAATCAAACTGGAAAGGCCACACAACCTAATTTAAGCAGAAACTTGGACAAAAATCACTTCTTTTACTGTTGATCTTCCACTGCTTTGTATGTGTGGGTTATCAGAAGCTGTCATTTTCAGACTGCACAGATGGGCAAAAGCCAGAACTGACATATTTAACTTGGGAGGGGGAAAGGTGAGATTTATGGTGAATGGCAGGAGCCAGTTAAAAACTAAACACCTGTCATATTAAATAGAAAGAAACCTGCTACCTACCGAAACTCTACTCAGCAGAGTCTGACCCCACCTACAGAGAGCTTGAATTACAGGATATTTGTTACAACAAACAGAAAAATACTAGAGAACCCAAGCCAGAAGTCAGTCTGGACAGTATGTTGCAGCTCACTCCCCAGGGTGACAACCTTTCCCCCAGTGCAAAGAGCAGCCCTGCCAAGGAAGAATTTGTTACCAGTGCAGCCAGCCTCCTTTTTCTCCCTTGGCCCCAAGGCAAGAAGGAAGGTAATTGTCCTGCTGTTCTTGGCTATGGTCCCTTGGGAAGTGCTCCTCACATAAGCAGCTGAAAAGAAAATGTTTTGCATGACGTGGAGAGTGTCTTCAAAACACCTTCAGACAGGGGAAAGAACAGGCCTTTTGATTGGAAGGAACTCTGTAACACACATAAAAGGTGGGTTTATAGTGGCAGAGAGAAGGGAGGAATGTCCTTGATCATTTGCTGTCCTTCGCTTGCAAGACAAGGAAATCACAGTAATGCTGTCACTGTTTGTGCAGGATAAAAAAGCATTTCTAACCATACTGAGTCTCTAAATGATCATCTGGGGAATGCTTCCCAAAGACCAGCCTGAAGGTCCTTACCAGAAGAAGCTGGGAAACTCAGGACATCATGTGCACCCAGGACCAGTGTAAAGCAGCAAGAAATGGGATTGCCACAGGAGCACAGGGCATGCACTCTCTCCTTGGAATTCAGCCCATTGTCTTCCGTGTTTCATGGCTGGCTGATGCAAGAGCATCGGCCACAACTCTCTTATGACACATAAACCAGAAACAAGACTAATGGCATCATAAGTATTACAGCAGGGCAAAGGCAGTAGGACAAAGTAACATGCTCTGTGATAACTTCGCATTAGATGGGTGAGAAAACAGATCCCATCTTAGGAAACTACTATACAAGAGCATGCCAGGTAAGATCAAACAACTGGTCAACTCAATATCCTGCTTCTGATGGTATTCCAGCAGCAGATGCCTAGGGTAGGTGTATGAGAAACGTAGCAAGAATAAAACAATCCTCCTTGAGATATTGCTTGGCAGCTTCCAGCAATCCTCAGTATTATGGGGGGTATGCAGAAAAGCACAGATCATGGGAGGTTCAGATTGTATACCAGGAAAAATTTTTACACTAAAAGGGTTATCAACCATTGGAATGGGCTGCCCAGGGAGGCAGTTGAGGCACCATCCATGGAAGTGCTCAAAAGATGGGTTGACATAGTGCTTGGTGACGTGAGTTGTTTATTTTTATCGGTTAGGTTGATGATTGGACTAGATATTCTTAAAGTTCCCTTCCAACCTAGACAATTCTATGACTGTTTTCCTGCTGATGTACCTCATGGACAGATGCAAACCACCATCCCTGGGTATCTACCCTGGCTTGTCCTCCTTACCCCAAGATTTTCCTCCCACTCTTTAGACTGAAGCACACCTGGGCAGGGGCTGACTTGCAGTACACATGAAGAGCAGTTTATACAAACAAGCCCTCATCTTGGGTGGCCGTCAACACCGTCTACAGAAGAAATTGTAGGTTAAATCCTATCCTCATCCAGAAAAATCAAATGAAACACGGAACAACTCACATTCTGCTTCTGCATGCAAAAAGGCAGGTATGATAGGTAAGACCTGTCACTATGTAATCCCTTCCCACTTGTGCTGCCAGAAAAATAAAGGAACTGAAAACAAAGGGGGTTTTGGTAACATTTTTCCTTTACATGCAACATAAATATCACAGAACTAGTTCAGAAAGTAAGCTGAAATAGAGCAGATACAACATAAGAGCTACCACAGCTGCATTTGCGAGAACTAAACAATCTGATGCTCCATTAGAGAACTAAGGTAGCACAGAGGGTTGAGAGGCAAATTACTGCCTTCCATAGACAAAATGAATATGCTATAATTATTTTCATCTTCTTACTTACAAATAAATCAAAATTTTATTTGAAGGCATAGTTAGTCTTAGGAAGCAATGGCAAGTATAAGCCACAGCCTTAGCAAAAACTACTTACTTTCCAGTATATTTGGATATCATTATCAAAAATGCATGCATGCAGCTGAAAGGTTGAACAGCTATAATTGAGGGGGAAATCTGGCCTGGCCTGTAAAATCAGGCTAAAATGATAGTTAGATCCATATTAAGTACAGCTTTTTTTTTTTTTTTATTTTATTTTTTAAAGCATCAAAACCATTAGTTTCCTAGCTTAAATCTCTCGCTGAAAACACACTTTAAAATCTGATACTAAACAGCCTAGCCATAGTCCTGATACAAAATACGGTACTACAGATGACACACTGGGAAAAATAAAACAAAATTAACATACCAATGTTTGTGGCTGAACCACTATACCATTACTGGCATTTTGCTTATGTAGTGATTCCATTGGTGTTTTGCATTACATGGCAAAACCATAGGTTTCCCTTCTAAGAAAAGAATTGCTTAATGTGCCAAATGGTACATCTGGAGAGAAGTACTGCCAGCCTGCAATGACAAAAAAAAAAAAAAAAAAAAAGAGAGAAAAACAAGATTAATTTGATGCCTGCTGGCTAGGTTTCTAAATGATGATGCTCCTCACAATATTGAGAATACTACTTTTTTATACTGAGAATTACTATTGAGAATCATATTTTGGTAATGTATTCTCTAAAGCTTACAGGCCAGAAAGAATTTTTAATCCATTATTCTAAGGCTTTTTATTTTTTTGGCAAATCCTGTAGCTGCAGGGGAGATGACTGTGGTTTTGGTGAGATAACATGTATTATTAGTGCTTTGCTTTAGCTTTTTCATTACAATATTCTGTTGTTGCCTTTCACTGTCAGAGACTGTCACGCACAGAATTTTCTTGATCTTCAAATGAATAACATAAAATTAGGTCTTTTGCTTTATAGTGGGGACTTAGTGTCATATGGTATTTAAGGTTCAGCACGTGTATCAGAGAAAACAGGTAGAATGGCCCTATTAGCTCATACGTGGTCCATTTTAATATGTTTTTCTGAAGTGTATTACACTCCTATTGAATAAAGCCTAGTCGGCCCTTCTAAGCAGTGACTTCCACTACTTCTTTAGAAGGTTACCATATAAATCAAGCTGTTACTGGTAAAGGGACAGGTCCCTGCAGGCGGACTTCTGTGCCCCTTCTATACTGTTACAAGGCTCTGGGTGGCTAAAAGGCTCCGACTCTGCAACTCCAAGTGGAGACATGAGGTGTAGCAGGTCTCCTTACGAAGTTTTTAATTTAATTGCTTCAAAGTTAAATAAATTAATTTAAATTAATTAATAATTAGACTTTAATTTAATAGCCTCCTTTTAACAGTGTTTCCTTCCTGGCATTTTCACAGAAGAAAGGAAAAAAAAATCCCAAGAATTTTAGACCCTGGAGACTCAAGTTTGCACAGAATGATGCATAAGCAGTAGTGGGTCTGCTATGGTCTAATTCCAGCGATTTAAAATACAACCCTATTAGCAGAAATAACGTAACGGATGTTGTGGAAGATGCTACTGCAACAAGGCCCACAAGTAATTCATGGTAGGTTCACGACATCATCAAACACATCTGTGCCACCAGACAAGGCAGGGATACAAAGATGCCTTGGAGCAAGGCTCTGCATTACTAAAGCTGTGCCAAACCATCCAAGAACACAACTGTGCAAATCTGCAGTTGTTTCAGAAGCTGAAGGAGCTCTCTGGTTTTGAGGTTTGTAACAGTCCCTGCACTACAAAAGGCCATCCAAAGAATACGGATTATTTTTTTCCACTAAAGGTGAATGATTTTCCAACTGAATACCTCCCTGATTCAATGGTTCTAGGCAGGCTTTCTGGAGTCTTTGGAGAGACCTACATTATAGATCTCAGATCAAAACATTGCTCTGAAGTTGTTCATAATAATTTGATTATTTGGGTGTGAAATAATCTGTGGACCATATTAAATACTCAGTGGAGAGAAAAGAGGTGATGTCTTTTTTCTGAAGAATATTTTACACCAGAAAATTCCTGAGAGCAAGAAGAGATAGTTGAGACATGGTACTTAATAGCATGTACCAAGCAATACAAATGCTTCAGGGATGACACATCCCTGCAGATGTGTCAGACAATGTAGACACATGTAGACACTGTAGACAATGTAGACACAACCCAGGTAAAATTTTTGAAATTCTGTAAAAGGCTATGGGTCATTATTATGAGGTCACACTCTTGGGTTAGGGCTGGGAGGGTGTGATAAGAAGAGATGTGCCTTTCAGAGTTACACCCCTTGCAAAGCTGCTTTTACACTGTGAAATTTCTTATCGTTTAGAACAAAGACACTGATAAAGTTGGCTTGGTCAAACTGCTGGTTTTGAATGGTACATGCACAGCCACACTGCACCTGCTTCCCTGCCAGTTTAGGCACATGTAATTGTGCTACAGATGTACCTTCAGCTCTGCTGGAAAGATATACTACTCCAGTATTCAGCTAGGTAATTAACACTTCCTGTAGTATTAATGAATACGCAAAAACGGTTCTAAACCCATACTGAACTTTTCAAAAGTCTCCATCATTCTCTCCCCTACATGGACAAATTGCCAGCCATCACAGGAAGCTTCTGTATTTCATAACCTGAATAGTGTAAATTGCTTTGACGTGTATCAGCACTTCTCATGTCTGGGAGTATCTTCTCCCAAACCGACTACACACATGGAAAGACAGACCTGAAGTCTGTCAAGTTTCACAAATCAACTCACCTGTCCTCCAAATACAGTGACATTTTTCATCTCATACAGCAGTTCCTTTATTTTCCCAAAGATCAGAATTTTTACATTCCAGGAGGTACTTTTCAGGATCACTCTTTAGTTCCTTCCTGAAGAAACATGTTTGAAAATTGATCTTATCTAAGTTATTTCCCTTCTCTGACACAGAATATTAATGGAAATTTCAACAAAGAATTCAGAACAGCATGCCTGTTGACAAGTGGATGAGAAGCGTCTACATTTAGACACAGTATATTGAACTTTTCAAACAGCTTTGGAGACACATCTCTAAAATTATTTGAAATTTTTGGGGGGTTCTTTTGCCTGAAATTATTTATTTACTTTTACTTTTTTTTTTTTTTCACTGAAATTATTTGTTTACTTTCAATGTCCAGGCCTGTGCTTCATTTTATTGAACAATCATCTCTGAAGTCTTTCCAATGGCATTTGTTGTCCATCTCTTAGTGTCAGATATCAGATCTACAAGTATGGCTCTTGTGGCATGTATCATGAATTTCTGCTTAGCTCATTTTTGTGTCATGAAAACACTACTTTTCCTAAAAAACAATGTAATAGCAAAAGAACAAAGTTCACAGTGAAAATACACGTGGCATGGTTTTAGCCTACGATAATGTAACAGTTCCTTAATATTTAACTTCTACAATAACAGCTAAATTAGATACATGCTTTCAGAGACACAAACTGTTCCAAGCCTTGCTGTTTCACAGATGGTGGATGCAGAGATTAAGTGACTGCCTGAAAGTAACACAGGAAGTCTGTGGCAAAGTCAAAAACAGATCCAAGAACTCCTGGTTCCTATCCACTGTCTGAACCACAAGTCTATTGTGTCTTCCAACTTGTAATATAATTTTGTACCTGTATACATTGTTTGCCCTCACCATGCACTGTAAAAAGAGCTCTCAATATCATCAGAAAATGCCAGCTCTTATTTCCGCTAACCCCCATGTTTGGCGTCACGAGGTCTACCTCCCCCATCAAACCGGGATGGAGGTCCAGGAGCCCCTTCCACCACTGTTCTCAGACACACAGCACTGATGCCCACGTCTCACCAGTCCCATGAACACAACCCTAGAGACCTCCCACCTCTTCCCAACCTCTTGAACACCATCTGCCTCACACTCCATGTGCTATACCTGCAAATCTGGCAGCATAGCTGCCCACTTAACATGCCCACTTAATAAGACTCACATGGTATGTGAGTATTCTCTGTTCATTAGTATCTTGAAGTTACTTGTGGTACAGAAACTCCCTTCCTATCTGGTCTGGGAGGTCCACTCTCATCCTGGTACCCAGCAGCTTCAACTCAGCCAGCTCTGACTGCAGGAGCAAGTTGCCAGTGCTCTTGGTGGGACCATGCAGTAAACAACACTTCTGCAAATACATTTTTGCAGAACTGAAATTCCAGGAAAGAAAAACCTAAAGCTTTCACCTTTTGCTTGGGATAACTGAGAACATGAAAACCGAAAGACCATACGAGATGGATTCAGAAAAATACAACCAGCTGTTAAATACTTCATGTTATTGTGTGTCAATGGGAAATAAATACCAGACGTGTCTTCGAAGCCTCCCTGATGTTATTTGTCTAGAGCTGCAAAACACATACCAGCAGTACAACCCAGGAATTGCACACCATCATGTTCTGGCACTGATCACAAATCACAAATTTGATTTGTGATGGCACTGATCACAAATCTGTCCTGGAGACAGCTTTGTACAAATGGCTTGCTGCACCTCGTGTTCACACATCGAGTGCATCAGGTTCTTGCTAAATGGAAAGAAATCACAGCAGCTAAGAAGCCATCAAATCCAGCTACCACAAATGTGCTAAAAATGCTGGGGGGGAAAAATGAAACAACCATGAAAAATGTTTGTGTAGAACAATCAGGGAATACTGAAGCCTACAGTGCATATAAAATTAAAAGTTAATCACCAATTTTAAAATTATGATTTTCCTTTTAAAAATTCCTTAACTTTCACCAACACACATACCTGGATTTACTGTTCCATAAACCTTTTCATCCAGATTTGTTCCTATTAGCCAGATTCCATAATTTACAGTAGACCAAAAATGAAAAGCTGGATCCTGTCAATGGAGTTTCCTAAGTAACCATAGAAAACCCACATATTGATCATTTGAGTTCAGCATTCTCCCTTTCCCAAGAGAAAGAACATAAAAACATGCATTTGTTTACATCAGTTTGAAAGGAAGTGGTAGAAAGAATGACTGTAATACTGCCCTGGCCAACATTATTGCCTGGCTCCCTCAGCATATGCTGATGCTTGAAGTGAATCTGCATAAAGTGTACCTTTGCTAAACTTCTCAAAATATATGAAATAATCATTTCTGAGCAAGAAAATAAAAAAAGAAAGGTGATAATGGATATGCAAAACAAACGCCACTTTTTCTCTATCTCTCTCAACCCACCAGCAGGAACTAATAAAGCCTATCCAGATTTGCATTTGAACCCCACCAGCACCAATGGGAATGTGTTATTCAGAAATTTCAGAACAATGGAGTTTATTTCAATACTGCCATTAATTTCTAGTCCCTGCCCCCAGTTTAACCAATTCCTATAGAAAGGTGAGGAAGCTGTGGAATGGCAATGGCAGCAGATAAGGAAAAGAGGATTATCATCAAAGACTTACCTTACAGCGATAATTTGTCAATATTTGGGTTGTGCCCTCCATTATCATAGCATTTGCCATATTCTTTCTATTGCAGACACAGAAATACCAAAGAAATACTAATTTCAAACGATTAAGTTATTCCAAGTGTGATAATTCTGGAAAACATAGAATACCTTGCTTGTACTACTCATTAATTTAGTTGCACAACATAGAAAACAGGACTGTGCTTTTCCTAACAAGCATAAAATGCAAACAAATAGGTCTCATGTGGAGATTTATGCTGTTAATTTGGTTGGTAATCCCTGGAAGACACTCTGTCATTGGCATATTATCCTCCTGGTCTACAGCACATCTGACAATTTATTTCTCTGACAATTTGCTATTACTCCTGGGTGCGCTGGGCAGCCTTCACCATGCAGCAGGCTCCAAAAGAGCATGTTCCTAAACTCGCAGTGCCTCATGGGCTTTGGTAATGATTAAAGCGAGAAGGGACAAGATGCTGAGCATTTTCTGGGAGGGTTCTCCTGCTTAGCAAGAGACAAAAAATTGGATTATTGGATTTGTAATTTGTTACCTCAACAGTAAGAAAGGAATTTTTTTTAGCCTTTTTTTTTTTCTTTTTTTTTTTGGAGGGGGTTAGGATGGTGGCAGAGGCCTGGGGGAAGCAGAACAGCATTACATGAAATAGAAAGTATCTGTTTGGCATTCAGTACCTGATAGTTGCTAATGTAGTGGTTTGAAACATTTTAATCTATAATTTGTCTTAGAAGTCAGAGAGAAAAAAAAGGGTAATAAATAAAAGGAGATATGTGACTGTGGTGGAGGAATCCTGGGGATCCAGGATTTGGAGAATAGTCACTGGATTGGGCACTCAAGGAGAAGCAGCACTACCCTTCCTTCCATACCAGCTTCTGCACAATCCTCCCCCCAATCCAACACATCCTTCACAGCAACAAGTTGTCCTTGGCATGACCCATGTTTCCAGCTAGTAAAGTCCTCCTCTGTTCCCCCATTCCCTCAGAAGGCATCAGTTTTCTATTTTAAAAATATCAAGTCACCCTATCTCAGCTGCATTATAAACAAACAAAACAACCCAAAACAGTTTTGTGTGTGTGGAACAAGAACAAAACACTTCAAACCCAAAGAAGTTTCCAATAAGTCACTCATTGAAATTCAGGAAGAAAAAACCCCAAAGGGTAAAAATACCCCCACGTATCCAAGTTCTCTGAGGCCATTTCTTTCCCTCATCTGTGTTCCATCATCTTCTTCCTTATCCAAAAAAGTTGCGGTGTCCGTGGGAGTATGAAAAAACATTGGTGTGACCACCGAAAGGAACTCTCTGTCTGGCAGCATAAAGCCACGCGTTATCCCGTCTCCAGGAACTCAGCCTTGCTTTGACGGTCATAAATATTCTCTGATGACAAAGCAAAGGGTAGTCATTCATCCAAACTGAATAATACTTTAAAACCTTGAAAAGCACACTGGGGATCTGTGCTCTGTCCCTGGGCAGAATGTAAGATCCATGGGAAAAAAACCCTGATTGGCCTTGCTCATAGGACACCTGGTGCTGCTCACCTCCATCTTCAGGGTGATCCAGGCAGGAAGGAAAGTTGGGCTTCTCCCTTTCAGAGGTCCCAACCTGCCCAGTGGCCATTTAATTTACCTGAGGCCAATACGAAGCTTTAAAACCTTCCCAACTCCC
The DNA here is from genome assembly GCA_013400055.1 of Nycticryphes semicollaris. NCBI lineage: Eukaryota > Metazoa > Chordata > Aves > Charadriiformes > Rostratulidae > Nycticryphes > Nycticryphes semicollaris. The sequence goes on along the minus strand of VXBJ01006619.1, from coordinate 350,408 downwards.
TCCCTTGTAGAAATACTTTCTAGGGTTTTTTTAGCTTGCTAGCCCTGTCTCATCTTGGATGCGTATAGGAAGCCAGTCTACTGTGTAATCTCAGATCTCCTAATTTTCAAGAGAGCATTACTTGACACCTTGTTGCATAAATACTCTGCTTCTGCAAGCAGATCCACAAATGATCAGTTACATACGTCATAGTCTTGCAAAAGCTATTGATAAAATTATCTTTATGACTAGCTTTCATTTAATCAGCTTAGACAAAAGAAAAAAAAAAAACCCACAAAAGGCTTAAACGTAAATCACTCTCCCTTTCTACTGCCCATCTCAGAAGTTAATAATATATTTACAACAATGACCTTATGCCTACCTGTATGCCTTCTCCTTCTACAGTAGTCTTTTAAACTAAATTTAATCTTGCCATTCAAGGTAGAAACGGGTAATAAGACTGATCTGTTTATTCGTCAGTGTAGCTTTAGAATTATATTCACATTTCTCCCTTTGAGAATGTAACTGATTGTTGACACAATGGAGGCCAAGCATGCATTTATGGTGCATGATATCATTGTGTGGCTAATAGAGGGAGTTTACTTATTCCACAGATGACTGCCATAAGAGAATGTAATTGCTCAATAATATGTCGATGTACCCATGGGAAGGATTTAAGTCATCTGAGACCTGTATAGGGAACTTGCCAGGGACCCCAGCACTACCTCTAATTTGCACGAAATGGAGGACTTGTGGCCATCTTCTGCAATAAGGATAAACAGAACAAGGGAGGAAGTCAGGAAAAGTCAAAAAGGCACCCCCGATCAAAAACTGGTTAGACTTTTAGTTCACTTGAATAAATTGGAGGTTTAAGTTTCTGATTTAAGAAAAAGACTAAGAAAAAACCCATTAGAATAAAAAATAGTTTTTTAAAAAAACTTTAGCTTTTTTTTTTTTTAAGGGGTCCAGTATGTGGAGAGTATTGCCACCTAGCCATAAGGTCCTAGCAAATGTAAATGTCTCCTCATAAAAATGTGATTATTACATGCAACTTAAAAAAAGCATCAAAACAAAAAAAACACCGACAAAAAAAAAAAAAAAAGAAAAAAGAAAAGGCATTTCTCAGAATACTGAACACAACTAGACAAGAAAAACTGTTATTCAGATTCAGGAAATAAAAGCTTTGAGTGACAAACTTCCAAGGGGTCAAGTCAACCTAAGAGCTGACTCCAGTTACGTACTCCAGTATATAAGATGATCTACAATAGACAGAAATTACCTCACCAAGAATTAAAGGCTCAAAACCAGATACAACATCTGACTGAATAACTATTTATGGACAACGAAATCTTCACAACATCTGCACTACGTCTTTATTTTCTAAATCACGTACCAAGTTAAAGAGGAACATCTGATTGATTGAATATTAGTGCAAGATAAATAACAATCAAAGCAGAGTTAAGAGCTCTAAGAATATTGCAAATCAAGTAGCACAATGCATGATCAACTTAATGAGTATTTCCCACACTGCTCAAGTATCCAGAGTCACATGCTGAGATTCAGCTTGGTGGATGCCTATTTTGTAGTACCTAACTCCTTCCATTGATTTTGGGAGAAGGCTACTCAAAATGCTTTTGTTTCACGTACACGCATAACAAACAATAATCTGGGTGAGTGAAGACCTTGGTTAGGAATTCATCACTGGATGTGTCAAGAAGCTTTCAAACCAATGGAAATTTTAACTCCCTCCAATGAGACCCATAATAATGTAAAGATACCCTGCAGTTAAAGTGAGAATGACCAGTGGGCCCCCACTGTCTCATGGCAAAACTGGAATTTAACTACTCTCTGAACCTTGCCTTGGAGAACTTTTCCTGAATTTACAAAATGGTTTATGAGATGTTTTCTGTCCATGTTTCCTCAAGATGCAGCTCAGAAGAAACTGCCCAGACTTAGCAGGAAAGCGTTCAACTCCAAACCCCACAATTAGTCAAATGATCTGACTCAATGAAATGCAGTCATGATGTGATCTTCAGCTCAGGGCCCATATGTAACCTGCTCCACTTAAAATCAATCAATCATTCAATCCTATTAATACTTCTGCTAATTTCAGGTTAACTTTTCAAATTAGTCCTTTCCACCAGACTTCCCTTTCTTTCTCTCTCCCATCTGATCTGATGCTTCCCATTTTCAAATAAGATTTAGAAATCTGCTCAAAGGCAGGTGGGTGGAGGCGCTCCAGATCTATGTTTGTTGGTAACCCAGCAGTTATTTGTGGTTGACTTTTTTGGTTGCCCACAGGAATTTCCAGGGTGGTGTAAACTGACAGATGTGGGCTTTTTTCTGCTATATAGATGACACCATAGAGAGATATCAAAGGAAAAAACCAGATCCATGAATAATGCAGTAGTGGCAGCGTTTGAAGCTCAGAACTTTCAAAGACTGTTCTCTGAATTTATTGGTTTAATTATTGGGTATGGACATTTAGGCCATCGGATAGCTTTTGATATCAAAACATCACTGAAAGTTTTCCTGAATATTTAAAAATTCATACAAAGTGCAAGTGGGCTCGAGTACTGGCAAACTCAAAGCTGCTCATGTTTTGACAACACTGCCCTAACGTTAAATGTTAAAATTGCTTTCCTTCTTTTCCTCCGCATCATGTTGGTTTGGGGTTTTTTTTTTTCAGTGAGATAACTCAACAACTATTCCCTAGCTCTTTGCTACTATAACACTGGCCAGCTAAAGGAGAGGGCTTTGAGGGTATGGGTGACAAGGCAGACCTTTTGTTGGTGTGGGTTGGTAAAGCTCCACTGATCTCAGGCTAAATTATATTAGCCAGGAAATTCTGCTCCTTGCTTTCTTGTTCTTTTTTTTTGTTTGTTTTTACTGGTACCACTACACAAAAAAAAACCTGTTGCCGTGTGATTTTTCTGTGCCTTGTGCTCACGAGTGAGACATCATGGCATTTTGTCCTTTGAGATTAACAAGCAGCACGTGATTAAAATCATGTTAAATCAACAGTGCAACTTGCTAATCATTCTTACTCTGGAATTCCCAGCTAAAGCTTTTTTCATCATTTATTTTTTCAGGAGAATTTGTATATATTTCTGTCAGTCTATTGCAGAGCATGGCAGGTTATAGAGGCGCTTTGATTCATGGCTGGACATAGATTATTTTAAGTAGAAGGAAAAAGGAGTCTTGGTTTTAACAGCATTGCACTGTCATCTTGCGGTTGCAGTGCTCAGTTCCTAACCCTTATTTGGAAATGCCTTGAACAGGAATTCAACGCGAGCAGGAAGAAACGGTGATTGCCTCACTCCCGGGGCTTCGGTTTGTTTGGAGGCCTCCTTCCTGCCACTCTTGTGACAACAAGACAGACTGACCTTGCCAACTGTTTCCACTTCAGTTCTTGCCATCTCTTTCCTTCGTGAGAGGAGAGCATGACCTCCTCCATAAAACCATCATTATTTAGAAAACTTCATCTCCTCCAGACTTCCAGTACTTCTACTGTGAGCACTTATTTGAAGACACGTTTTCAGGGCACTGTTGTGTACAGTCCTCCTTCCTGCCTGAGCTCTAATGAGGGAATGCTCTAAATCTCTTGGCTCCTGATTAGTTATACATCTATTTCACAACTGAAGCAAATCACTTCAAACACCTTCTTGGCTTAATTTACTTTTTCCAACTTGTAAAATGCAAGCAGTTTTTGCTTCTTATTCTGGACAGCTCAAGACCAGCCAGCGTAGGATTCTCCTTGTAGACCTTTCCAATCAGCTCAACAGTTACTTTCCTGAGCTTGTCCAAATATAGGAGAAAGCCCTTAGCTAGCCTTCTCTTTGCTTCCAGTTGTGCTCTTCCCAGCCAGGGCACTGCTTTACCACCTCCCTCCTTATATCCTCCCGCTGGCTAAAAAAGAAACCATGCTCCTGAAAGATACACAAAATTAAATCCAGTCCCAGTGAAGCCTGACCTAATCATCTAACAGTGCATGATTAGAAATGATGAAACGGTAGTCAGCCTAACTAGTCACCTGGAAGCGTGGAGCGTGATGTTTCCCCTAACTTAAACCACAGATTCCAAAAGAACCTTGTCCTCTTCAAAAGGCAATATGTAAGTCTCCTGTTACACAGATTCTTGCTTACCCTTTTATCAATACCAGGAATCAAAAGCTTAAAAATCTACAGTTTCTATTTGAGCTCTTCACTTTAGTAATTTCTCTCAAGTTAGAAAAGAAAAATTTACAAGGTCACTATTATTACCCTTCAGTTTTGGCTTTTGTATTTGGGCTGCCAATACTTTGAGGGAATATTTATTTTTGCAGAAACTAATATTAAGTCAGGGAAAAAAATAAATCAGAAATGGGTTCCTATGGGGCTTACTTTAGTACTTGGGAGGAAAAACACTGTATTTGGATTAGAGCTGTGTTACTATTGTTCCCCTGAATGGAATTCAGAGTACGCATGCAGAATTCTCCGTTTTCAGAAAGAATGGCCTACAGCTTAAAATGTTGTAAACCATGTTTAGTGAAAATTTTCATGATCTTGCAAATGGATTACCAAAGACAGACTTATGCATTGACCCCAAATCCTACTACCAGCAGAGCGATCCTCTGTGGGCTTTGGAATCCATTAATGCACCATTCAGAGTACACGTGAGGGCTATAGTCTAAAACCCCCCAAATACAAGATATTGACTGTAAGTTTGTTTGGTGTTTTTTGTGTTTTGTTTTTTTCCTGTTAGGTACAAGGTATTTTAAAAGGTCAGAATTATCTATTTTATTCTCACACTTTCAAAATTAATACATTTTTGTTTAGCTTCAGAAAAGAACAAAACTTCTTGCAGAGGTAAGATGGAAAAACACTTCAGAAAAAGAACTGCAAAACGATGGGGGCAGTAAGGGAAACTTTTGTAACTGACAGCTACCACCGGTGCCATTGGCATGATGAAACAGATGGACTGCAATGTGAAGAATCTTGTTTGTGGTAGATTTAGCAGAAATATTAGGGGACTAATCTGACTGATAAACGGTGCGTGGGAAAGTCCAACCACTGTGTATGGAGTTTCCCTTGAACCCAGGAACTGATGAACTGCAGAGGCCAAGGCGAAACCAAACCAAACTGGGGACATGGCTCACAGCTTGATATAGTGTGAGTAAAAAAAGTTGTAGTGTCCCCAGAGGGAGAAAATCCACATGCACACACAATCCAGACAGTGTCAAAACCAAGCTGCTGCTACTGCAAGACTCCAAGAGCGGGGTGCCTCGGCTGTTTCGGAGAGACCACCTCTAACAGCAGAAAAACGGCTCGATGGCTAATTCAGTCCTTCGCCTCACTTTCCGATACTGCCAACAAGGCTGCTAATTAGTACTAACTGTGATGGTGGTTACTGTGATGTGGACAGCTGTTTGTGAAAAGCTGGACTGAGACCACCAACTCACTTCAGACAGGCCACTAAACAGCCATCTGAGGGTAACCACTAGGTCGCTAGTAACTTGGGTTAGATTCAAACTAGTGACTTCGAGGTGAAAAGGCTCCGTATTCAATTACCAGTCCCCTGAGTCATCCCATCCACCCTCTATAGTTATTTCAAAGTGCTTTGGTAAGCAATATCTGAGGACATTACATGTGCTCAAAATGCTAAAAATACACATCTAAGAGGGCAGGGAACAGATCAGATCACCCAACAGTAGGTTTTCCTTTCTGTTCAAAAAGAAAATAAAGGAAAAAAAAATAATCACAATTTGAACACTCTGAGATTTTTTTTTTGAATACATAAAAGGCCTTCTTCCCACCCCATTTTGTTATTCCAATCAATTTCTTGCAAATATCATTAAAATAGTAAAGAGAGACTTTCTTAGGATAAAAATCATATTCCTATTACCTTTGTATTTTCTAAACAGCCAAATCAATAGTAGAAAAAAAGGGGAAAGTACTTGAGGGTGGAGGGTGTGAGAAGGGTAGCAGGAACAAAACAAAATGCTAAAAGACAGATTAAACAAAGCCCCATGCTGAAAACAAGTCCCAGGGACTCTACCCAGGGCTTCTCAAACTTGCAGATTTGTTTTAAGAGCGATACTGCCCTCTGGTACCTCGGGATATGGTATTTTCAATACAGCTCTAGAGGGCCACCAATCTATTTTTGTCACCTATCCTGGGATCTGACAACTCTCACCAGGGGCTCAGTTAAACAAGCCTCCAGTTTTTAAACAAAGTGGATTTTAATTGAGAAGCACCTGTGGTGAGAGGGTCTACTGGCATTATTAAAAAGCAAATTTATCACAGTGAATCATAGAGGCAGGGGGTGGGGAAGTGAACAGGGAGCTGGGGGGGGTCCCCACATACGTCATACCTGCCACACAGCACCATTCCTTTCATAAAGCTCCCTTGAAGAAATGTGTAGGATTTGACTGCACCCCATGAAGAGTGTTTTTCCCAACAAGCTGTTCCCAGGGTGTTGAAAAGCTATCATTCATAAAAAATTATTGAGGGGGAAGGAGGTAGCAAAGGGGAGTTCAGAAGGGCAGGGACGCCAGTGGAAACCACAGAATAAGACCCTCTGTAAAGCACGCACCTGTTTATGGCCACCATAATAGCTTAACTAGAAAGCTTAAAGTTCCAAATTGTGGGAGGGGGGCAAGGGGGAAAAGAGGGAAAACATAATGAAAGCCTGTTCTAATATCAAAATACACTTTAACCCATGGAGTGCAGGCGCCTAACAGATGGCTGCAATTTAAAATAAAGCACTGACAATGAAAAATACGCAGAATTGAGGAGGATACTCTTCAGACGTATCTTGGTATCATTAAATAGACACGGGTCTGGGCCAAAGATTGGAAGTGCACTACTTTATAAAATGTGGCTTAAAAACCTGCCTATTAAATAATATTTAATGTTGGCCCAGACAGCAGTTGAGAGTAGGGAGTAGTTCCCAAAGTCTGTCTCAATGAATTAATGAACAACTCCTGTAATAAAGAATTTATAAGGCAAGGAAAAGACAGCGAAGCCACCCTGCAAAGACTTGGATGATACACAAATGTATCGTGAATGACAAAGAACGTGCTGTAATTTTAATGCCACTGTTAGTAAAATCCTTTTGTAAGTGTAATGTACACACTTCACCCTCAGTGAGCAGTAAAAGTGATGTACTCAAGCCTGTTGGTCCAGCTGAGAAGACTTGACGTTAAAGAGGAAACTCCTCCCAGGTATTCATAAAGATCCCCTCAGGAAGGAACTAGACATTTTCATGTGTTATTCCCTTATGAAGTGGTTTTGTTGACATTTTTGCTAACACTTCTCAAAACATTTTGAGGAAACAAATCTCAAATTGAGTTGAGGGAAACCACAGGCAGGGGGAATATACATCTCACAGAGAAGCCAGGCTTAAATCTTTTAAGTATTCTGAGCAAGGCTGGAAGGCTGCCTCTGACTGCAGAGCGCTCAGTCTTGTTGACAGACTAATGCTTCTAGCAGAACCTATAACCGTGGGCCTATAAAAAGCAGAAAAGGAGGACTGCCCCGGCAGTTTGAAGGAGAAGATGGGATAATACAAGACAGATGAATGTTTCTTTTCATTAATACTGTTGGCCCAATACTTTCCCATTTATTAGTGCACATGCAATATTGCATTTGGTTTTGCCGAATATCAGCTTCCCTGAACAGCACTTTCAATCAAAAGTAGGATATGATATGATGCATGTCTATGATATGCAGAAGCAACCCATGGTGCGGAACAAAGGGGTAAAGAACTGAACAGAAATATCACCCGCTCTACATCCGGTGTTTGGGAAAACATGACTTTTACATGGTTTATCAACAATATATTTTCTTTTCTTTTTTTTTTCCCTTTTAAAATCACCCCCAAAGTAATAATACACTTTTGCACTGCCAGACTGCTTTAATCTGCAAGGATTGCCTTAACTGTTTGGGGGTTTTTTTGGTTTTTTTTTTGTTTGTTTGTTTAAAAACACAGATAACTTACATGGTTTAGATCTGTATTTCTAGGTCTAATATTTTTTAGCTATCACCACCAATATTTATTATATGTATGTTTCAGAGCCAACACCACCATAGAGAGGCCTGTTCAGTTCACACATTTCAGATGTATTTTGGAGATTTTTTTTTTTTAAGCAACATAGCTTTTGTGCCTCCTTTGATCACATTTTCAAAACTCCATGAAAATAAATCCTCTTAAGAACAACCCCACCAAAAACCAAATTAGAGGTCAGACTGTTGATCGTACAATAAATATTGACTATGAACATATGTCAAGAAGTGTTAAAATATTCATAACTCTTGAATTATTACAAAACACCCCACCAAAACAGAAAGCATTGCCTAATAGCTCCACAAGTGGATGGACAGGTTGTAATACTTCTTGAGTGAATAAGTAAAAATTCAAACAGAAATCCCTTCTCTGCTATTGTCTCTCTAAACCTAAGTTTGTTTGTACTCAAATGTGATAGGAAACTTCTCAGTTTAACATAAATATGCTATAGAATTCACCTGCAAGTTAAACAAAATTACAGTGCATCTTATTAATGGAGCTTCAGTGATGCCTCTGCATCACCATTGATGAGGTGTTAGTTGTGCTTCTGAATTGAGGCGAGATGCCAGGCCACAAAAAGAGGATGAGCTTAATTTTAAATGCTCTGGAATTCCATCTGTCTTTTTCTCCATCTGCTTTTTCCTTTGCTATGAAAAGACATGAAATATTAAAATTCTCTGAATTATTTATATATTTTCATTGTAGATTTAAATATTTTAATGATTTAAGTATTTTCTGAATTATATACTACTTTTAAAGTAAGCTGTAAGACTGCAGAAAATGCTGAGCCAGATCCTTGATTTCGTTAAGGCAGTTAAAACCTGTACAGAGCCAAATCCTGTCCAAAATAAATTTCAGGTGAAAGTAGACACCGCTTTGATCTCAGTCTGGGGAGCGGAGGCTCTTCCTCTTGGATACCTTTTGATACCAGGGTACCTTTTGGACAGCAAACTTCTGCAACTGTCAAGAGTCTAGGAAGAACGATGCAAAATAATCATACTTCCTCTCACCGTGAGAGAAAGCTACTGCAAAGAAACCAATTAAACCTAGAGTAGCATGGAAAATTTCCACTTGAATGGTTATGATTTGACCAAGCTACAAGCAACTGGAATCAGATCTTAACCATTTAAGTTCTAAATAGGGACACTGATAATAGGTCTGCCCATAAACAACAAAGACCTAAATATCTTCCACACGTAACACAGTAACAAGTATTTTCTTCTCTGAAAGGGTTATCAAACATTGGAACAGGGTGCCCAAGGAAGTGGTGGGATCACCGTCCCTAGAGATACTTAGAAGATGGGTAGATGAGATTCTTAGCGACAAGGTTTAGTGGTACTTTTGGCAGCATTGAAGGTTGGACTCCATGATCTTAAAGGTCCTTTCCAACCTCAACAATCTGACAATTCTAAGTTTTGTCTTCAAAAACAGCATGCACACCATTACCCAGCTGTCACCTCAACATATTGCAGCGAAACTCTAGAGGAAACGAGGAAAACGGTGGCAACAAACCCAGGAAATTTCTTTTCGACGTGAAGGCCACCGAAGGCTTGCCGAGCTCTCCTTCTGCAGAGCGATGGGCGGTTCTATCAGAACCTTGGACAGCACTGAGGGGATGGACAGCACTGAGGGGACTCCCACCGACGCGGAGCTCCGCCGCGCCAGCTCCGGCCACCCGCGCCCCGGGGACGGGCGGCCACGCTGCCGGCCCCCAGCACACCTTCTCCCCTCCCCACCCCCGGGCTGCCACTGCCGCCTGCGGACACCGAGGAGGTGTATGAATACATATAAATATCCCATCAGGAAGCCTTAGGGATTTTGAGAAGGAAGTGAAAGGCAAGGGAAAAAACCACCCCCCGCGTTACTTCATAAATTTCCCAGCCTCTCCCCCCGTGTTTAATACCAAGTCTACTTAGAGCACCGTAAGAAGACAGAAAATTCTAAGTCAAGATAAAGCAAACGACAGACATAAGGCTAGGTACAAAGAAAGATTTTGAAGTAATTTTGGGTGTAACCTCACATTTTTATTGCTTCTTCATTTGCAAACATGCTTTTTTGGAGTCTTGCTACTCAAATGCACCAACCTCAAAATATAAAATCAACTGCTCTATCAAGATGGTGGCAACGGTATTAATTGTCTGGGATTTTATTTTTTGTTGGTTGCATTTAAAAATGTATTTTACAAGCCCTTTAGGCAAAACAAATCTAAATTACATGTTTAGGCTCATTTCTCACAATTTGCAAGGAATTTCTTTAAAAAAAAAATAAATCTATCCACTGATCATGAAAAACCAACTCCCTATTCCCCTTTAATAAAAAATAGACCTTAAAAAAAAGAGAAAGATCCGATCACTATTGTCTGAAAGCACTCGAAAGCAATAAGATGGTCACAAGACTTGATCTGACTGTTCTGCCCCTTTACAAACTCAATAAAGCTTGCTTTTTATGACTGATTGCTGCGCTGTATTAATCCCCTAGCATATAAAACAAGTCTATTGGAGACTGGGACTCCACTGGGGGAGGACAGGGAAGCTGTTGTGTTCTGAGAATTAATCCATCTAGGAAAATCAAAAGCCAGCCACTCACAATACAGTAATCAGCATGTTCTCCACCGTGAAAGCCCTACATTTCCCATTTAGAAAACACAACTATTACTCCATTATGTACTGAAACACACAAACCTCTTCTATTTATTTGTGTTTGTTATTATTTGGCTTATATTTATGGGTTTGTGCGTATTCCATTGGGGGGTATACAACCATCAAGTCTGACAAAAAAACCCCTGCCTATTCCCAACTGCTTAAAAGGAAAAAGGGACTCCCACTGCTTTTTCCACAACCAAAGTTCTTTCTGGATTTGCTTTGTGAACAGGATTTTAACTCTTTATCACCCTAAATAAAAGGAAATTCTTTGCATTTTTTTCCTTTCACAGAAAGTTCATTTTCTCTTCAGGATAATTATGTAAATTTTTTCTCACTTTGTTAAATTATTTAACATGAGTTTTCTATGCAGTAGTGCTAAAATAAAAATGTTTGAGATTTTATAATTACTCAAAAATAACTTTGCTTTTCTACATGCTGTCATATTTGGTGCTCCTTGGTTAGCAAAAGTTTAATTCTTTTTTTTTAAAGTTGACTGATGTAGCCTTACAAATATTTTATTTTTTTTTTTTTAGAAGTAGAATTATTTTTTTTTTTT